>JBAMAX010000671.1:0-10074 GCA_037043745.1 Chymomyza amoena
GTGGTATAGCTACAACGATATCATGATACGTTCGAAAAGGCAGTGTTATCGATAACTGGGGATTGCTGCGCTGAAACACGATGATTCCGTATGTGCAGATTAAAGCCAACGCACTCCTAGTAATACTTTTTTTTAATTAAGTTAAATAAAGATAAAAGCGCAACATAAACATTACCGAAAAAAATAAAAATATTTTAATATGACCTGACAAGGACATATATAATTACCCTGACTTGGCTATTTTCTTCAGTATACCAAAGGTTGAGCATGGGGATCTCTATATATATCTCTTCATAATAGCCGAATCCGAACGGCGGTGTCTTGTATTAATAGAGATTTTTGTTGGTATTATTATTATTAGAAATGAACTGAGACCCAAGTGGATCTATTGTACCCCCTTCATGGCACAGAGCTCTCCCAAAAGTCCTAAAAGTCCCTGTATTGCAGTATTTTGTTTGGACTTATGGTAACAACGATATCCGGTGGGAGAACGTACATGCCCAGGAGCTTGTTTCTTTTACCGGCGAGTTCCATACATTCACATAAAACATGCGATGAAGTTTCTTCCTTTATGCTACAGAAGTGACATAGTCCACTACCCACTATGCCAATTTTGTTTAAGTGGCTGCGGAGCCTACAATGTCCCGTCAGAATGCCTGTCAGGACTCTCACTGTGTTCTTCCCGTGGGCTACCATGACTTTGAACCTCTTACGGTTGTAGTTGGAGAGGAGGATTTTTGACTGTTTAAGCATTGGTATCTGTGCCCAGTGAAGCAGTCTTTTGTTATTTTCCTCTATTCTCATTAGGTCCCGTACTATGTGGTTACCAATACCACAGGTAATTTCAAGGCATGTTGTTATGTACTAAAACCCATCTTATCGTGAACTTATTCCTGGATCCAAAATTATCCAGTGACGGTTTCACTTCTTTGATCAGACTTGATGTGATCTTGACTTTGCTTAATGCCTTTATTGCTGCTTGACTATCAGACAGGATAGAAATATCCTTGTCATGGTAGTTCGTTTGTAGATTGAATTCTGTACATCTTCCAATAGCACAGACCTCAGCTTGGAAAATGCTGGTGGGTCTGCCTAGAGATTCGTAATATTTGGCCCTGGGCTCTAATACCCCCAGGCCTCTTCCTTGATCAGTGAGTGATCCGTCCATGTACCACTTTATTGTATGTGGTTTCATAGGGTGAACTACCGCAAGAGAGGTCTAGCTTTTTTTGTGTTGAGTTAGGTATCAAACTTTTGATTGAACCTTTACTCAGCTAGCATTTCATACCTACCCTCCCAATTCTTATTAATGTGGCTTTTTGACGCATATCGACAACGGTGTAGCGGTGTGATCTCCATTAAAATTTCTAAGGCAGCAGTAGGACAGGTGCGCATTGTTCCTGGCATACATATGCAGTCCATTCTTAGCAGTCTTTGCTTTTTTGCTTTGGTCCTGCTAAGGCACGCTCTGCTTCCCCAGGCTATAGCCCCATACGTTAGCATGGGTCTGACAACCATGAGGTATAGCCATCTTAATATTCGCGGTAATGTGCCCCACGACTTCTCGTAAACTGAGCCCCTGAGCTCTCTCATGTAATCTACATGAGTCTTGAAGTTAAGCTTGAAGTCAAAGGTCACTCCAAGATACTTAACTTCCTTGCTCGTTTCTATACTGCATTCCGATAGGGTCATACTTCTCATTCTTCTAAGTTTATGCCTCCTTGTGAAAAGTACTATGACAGTCCTGGCAGGGTTGAGACTCAGGCCTGCCTTTTTACACCATTCATTGGTTTCCTTGAGACCTAGCTGGACAATGTCGCAGAGTGTTTCTTCATCCTTGCCTCTTGCTATGATGACGATGTCATTAGCATAGCCTTGACATATACTATGCCTCTGTTCGTTAGTCTCTCCAGCAGCTCCTCTGTTATTAGGCTCCATAAGAGGGGTTATAATACCCCGCCCTGAGGGCAGCCTCTTGTTGTTACTACTGTGGTGGATTGTCTCCCAATAGTTGCTGTGGCCTGTCTGGATGATAGCAGTGAAGCTATCCATTTGCCGGTTGTTGTGTCTAGGCCCCTTCTGGCCAGTGATACGTCGACAGTCTCGTGGGAGGCATTATCAAAAGCACCCTTTCCCTATCCAGGAAAGCGCATAGTGCCACCTCCTTATGAGTTAGGGAAATAAATCAAAATTCGTCCACTGTTTCCCATAGCTGTCATACAAAAATTGAATCAGTTTTTACGTACTTTTTGGAGCAGCTTGTAAACTTTTCTGCATAATGCAATCTTATGAGACATTCAACTACTGACAAGGGTATCTAATAACTTACAAAAAAATAAAAATCTTTGTGCCATTTTTTGGGCTCCCATTATTGTTTTTTCAACAATCTCTATTTTTAAAAAATTACAGCCAAATTTGCTGCTTTTTTAGATGAGTCTAGTCCGGTTGCGCCTCCTCTTCCACAGCTCATCAGCTTTCTTTTAATGAGTTAGGGATTAAAAATTTAATCACAATAGCACATTGCTGCACTATCCTACAAAATTTGATTTCTTAAAGCACATACTACAACAAACTGGTAAATACTATATGTATGTAGGTATGTACGACTATTTTTTACAATTTTTTTATTGTACCCTAACTGGTTTTTCCCATACCGCTGCTCTGTCATATCCTAGACGTCATCGGTTTTTTACATCCTTTTCGCTTTATTTTTTCTTCACTTGTTTTTTATGCTCTGTTCCAGCATTTTCGGTTATTACATCCGTTTTAAGTGCTTATTTTCTTTTCAGTTTGGTCAGCTAGTCGTTCATTCAGTCGTTTGGTTTTTATACATATGTATTAAAACACACACACACACACACACGCTCATGTACATATACATACGATGTACATATGTATATGTGCTTTGAGATATGTTTATTTTTGGCAAGAGCGAGAGTTTTATTTATCCTTTGACATAACATTTTTATTGCATTCTAAAGCAAACAAATGACAATAAAAGCTTTGCGCTTTGCCTTACTATTGAAACTAATACATTGAACTAATACATATGCACACACATGCTTATATATTAAGTGTATTACATAAGCCATACATAAATACATACCGAAAGTATTGTTTATGTGAAGCACATAAAGTCATAAAATATCGTACTATATAAAAATAAACTTTAAACTTGAAAAACTTACGAAATTTATTAATTCCAGAAAGAACATTTTTAAGTTCTTATTCTTTGTTGTTTTTTTATGTTTATTTTATTAGCAGGTAATCAAGAAACCAATTTTCATTAATTCTTATATTTCAAATTGTTCACCTTATATGCATAATTTATTTTATACATTTCTTGGTATATCAATTTGGTTTTTAATTTTATGTTTCCATTACTCAAGATTTATTCAAATGCGATATAGAAAAAAATAAAGCTTTAGAGCACTCCCAAAGTTTCCTTCAATAAAGTCAAAAATACAAAGAAATTATTTTTTATATGTCTGTCCCAGAGACTTTTCGTCTATTTCAGTGCATAGATCTTGGAGCTACGACAATCAAACTTTAGATTTAAACTTCTTATAAGATACCTTTGGGAAAATTAAGTTAATGGCGTTTTGTTTTGCCACGCCTCTTCTGTCCCAAAAAGCACTTAATTATACACTGTACCGTATGGTACAAAGGGTATATTATGTTTGTGCAAGCAGATGGAGTCGTCGGAGACCCTCCAAAGTTACCTAAAGTATGATCAGGGTGACTAGAGAAGTCGATATACTTATGTTCGTCCGTCTGTCCGTTTGAACGCCTTCATCACAAAGATGGCAAGAGCTAGAGTAACCATACTTGCACATTAGATACCATATTATTCCATAGGAGACAAGTTTATTTTACTTTTTTGATATCGGGGTTACATTACATAGCTCCCATAGGGGTGTTTCAGAGGACCTCGAAAAAAATAAAAAAATTTAGATAGATAATTCGTTTATTTTTGAAGATATCGTATCCAAATTTGGCGCTCGGAAGCTTTTCAAAGTTCCCAAATCGATTTTTGTACAAAATTCGGTATGATTCGTTTGCTTATAAAGACATCATAACCAAATTTGGCACTCAGGAGTTTTTTACATGTCTCAAGCAGTGTACATTTTAGCAAAATCGGTTGAGTATTATATAGCTCCCAAAGGACTAATCGGTCGAAAAAAACAAGTTCACAACTTTACACGGCAAAAATAAAATTTTTGTATTTAAGTAAAAAATCAATAATGAAGATTTTTACCATAATATAATTTTTTTTAAAAATATGCTAAAAAACGCATTAGAAATTGTGGAGTAAGATAAAATGTCTTTTATTTGGAATAATAATGTTTTAACATAAAATATGATTAAAATTAAATTAATTTCTTAACACAATCTTAAATAAAAAATTAAAATAAAAAGCGAATTTCAGCATTCATTTAATAAAATAAAAAATCCAAATAAAATACATTAAATTTACTTAAATTTCAAAAGCTTCGATTTAAAATGTTTAGCTCATGAAAAAATAAAAGAAGATCAAAATTACGATTTTTACCATAATATAATTTTTTGAAACAATATGTTCAAAATTGCATTAGAAATTGTGGAGTAAGATAAAAAGTCTCTATTAAAGATTTTTGGAACAATAATGTTTTAACATAAAATATTTTTGAAATAAAATCAACTACTCAAAAGAATGTTAAATAAAATAAAAAATAAGAATATAGTCCGGTCAAATTAGACATTTGAAGTTACATAAATTAACAGCAAGCTGAAAGTTGGTGTAATTGTTTAAAACATAGTTAAAAATAATATCTGAAAGTTCCCCATCATTCCGAGGTGTGCTAAAAATTTTATTCGAGGTCAAAGGTCAAAATCCTTGAATAAAATTGGTTTTTCGGCAGAACAGTAAGTTTTATCATAAAATTATCTGAGACATAATTGTAGATCATAAAATTCTCTATAAAAAATGTACTAATACTTTTTTCTTAGATTCACCGTTTCTGAGATATAGCGAGTCAAATAATTGTAAAAGTTGTAATCGTCATAATATGCACACGTTTCCACGCACCAATGAGGTAGTGTACTTGCTGCAGCTAAAAGACAACGCGAAGAGCATGAAGCCAGTAGTGAAGTGATTCAGCTTTTTGTTTTACAAATCTATGCTTATTTTGTGGCAAGGAATTCAATGAAGAGCATGAGAGGAAAAAATCCGTAGATTCTCGCCGTCGAATTAGCCAAGTAAGTACTCTTGATTTTAAAGAGTCAATTTTGGAAGTAGCTCGGGCTCGTTCCGATGCCACAGCGAAAGACGTTATTGCTCGAAACGAATATGAATATGATTTGGTTGCTGCTGAAGCTAAGTATCATCGAGATTGCAGGTTTCTTTCTTGAAACCTTACACTAGGATATTTACATTGAAAACAGCGATGACTGTCAGTTCACTTTAAATTAACTAAGTAATGTTTGCAAAACTACAACTTTGGATAATAGGACGATAAAGATGCGACTAAAAATTAAGTATGGGGATAAACTTATTATCACAGAAAAATCGGGAGCATCAACATTTATATGCTTAAAAGACAATCGTCATGATATTTTGAATAAAGCTTGGTACGAAAAAAAAATGAATATAAAAGAAGAACGATTCAGAATTCTAGAAGCAGCAGCGGCTGTAATTCGCGAAGATATTCAAGCCGCAGTGTTTGATAATTCTAACTACCCTCCACCAGGTCGCATGTTTGAAGATTTAAACAATGAAATTCTAGAGTCGTTGACATATTTCACGGAACGAGTGATTTTAAAGAATAAACGATGGAATTTAGATCATTTCAAATTAATATGCACAAATATTTGCCATAGTATTGTGACTGCTGTTCGAACAAGGTCTTTTAAGTCTAAATTACAATTAGGCCTCGCAGTTTTTTTTCATCGACGATTCGGCTCTGAACGCCTCATACAAATTTTTTCGTCCTTTGGCTTGTTGTATCTTATAATAATACAATAATGTACGAAGCAGCGGCAGTTTTCATCGTCCTCCTCATGTTTTACCGCCAGAAAGTGGGAACACTTCTTAAATACGTTGCGGACAATGCTGATATCAATGTCAATATCTTAGACGGTAATAACACGCTCCACATAATGGGTATAATTGAAATTGTTACCCCAAAACAATCGGTTTTACTGGAAGAACCGATGCCACGAATAAAAGAAGCTCTTTCAGCTTAAGATTTCAAGGCAAAAGCTCATGTGCCCATACAGATCTGTCAAAACGATGGTGTAGTAGGTTACAGTAAAATAAGTGTCCAAGATTTTGCATATGGGACTGAAACGGTATCTTTCCTCAAAAAACTGATGTTGTATGGTTTTATGGGGAATGGAAAAATGCGTCTTAATAGGCTTACTGGGAAAACCACGTTAAAGAAAACGCGCTAAGTACACTACCTCATAGGTGGCGTGGAAACGTGTGCATATTATGACGATTACAACTTTTACAATTATTTGACTCGCTATATCTCAGAAACGGTGGATCTAAGAAAAAAAAATATTAGTACATTTTTTATAGAGAATTTTATGATCTACAATTATGTCTCAGATAATTTTATGATAAAACTTACCGTTTTGCTGAAAATCGCGAAAAACCAATTTTATTCAAGATTTTTGACCTTTGACCTCGAATAAAAATTTTAGCACACCTCGGAATGATGGGGAACTTTCAGATATTATTTTTAACTATGTTTTAAACAATTACACCAACTTTCAGCTTGCTGTTAATTTATGTAACTTTACCCTTCTTTTTTGGTCTAATTTGACCGGACTAATACCAAAATACATTAAATTCAAGTTTAAGAGCCTCTATTAAAGATTTTGAATACATGAACAAATAATAAAAAAAATATCCTAATACAGATTTTTAGCAAATTGATTTATGACTTATACTTCAAATTCTCAAAAAAAAAATCTATAATAAAGAAACTAATTATTTGTGAAAATGTGTTTTTTACAATTCTCAAGTTAAATTTTTTCAAAGCGATCATGAAATAAAGTAAAGAAATCTTTAATTATGTTAAAAAAATTTAGTATTTATTGTATATAAATTATTATTTTAATTAATATTAATAATACAATTTTAAACTTTAATTTTGAAAACATACAATAAGTTCTCCAAACATGGACAAACATTAATAAAATTAAATTAAAAGTCTCTATTAAAGATTTTAAGCACAAGAAAAAATTAATACAATAAAAAGGATCCTAATAAAGATTTTTAGCATAGTGAAAATTGAAACTTAAAACAAAAAAAATTTATGACATTCTCAAAAAACTAAAAGGCAAAAACTATAATTGCGATTTTCAGTATTTTAAAATTTATTTTTTTAAAGCATTTCTTAACTATATCAAGAAAATATACTTAAAAGTCTTAAAAAAAAAAAATAATAAAGAAAATGTTTAAATGTGAGTTTCACCAGTCTTGACTTTAATTTTTTTTTAATCAATCATCGAATAAAGTAAATATCTTGAATTATAATAAAAAATAGTTGTGTATATAAATTATAATTGGAATAAATATTAATAATAAAATTTTAAATTTAAAACATAAAAAAATACATTAAGCTCCCCAAACATGGGCAAATATTATTAAAATTCAATTAAAAGTTTTTCTGAAAGATTTTTAGCACCTGAAAAAATAATAAAAAAAAGATCCTAATAAAGATTTTCTAAAAGAAAATATATGGACTTTAAATTCTCAAAAATAAAATTTGTGTAATCAAAAAAAAAAAAAAATTAAAGCTGAATTTCGGCATTCTCAAGTTTCATGTCATAAATAAAATGAAAACTTTGAATTATGATAATAAAATTTATTTTCTTATAAAGACTTTTCGCACATTGATATTTTAAACTTAAAATAAGAAAAATTAATCAAATTCTAAAAATTTTATAGAAAATATTTTCAATAAAATAAAATAAATAATGTTGAATAAATTTAAAATTAAATATTTCAATGATTTACCAACAAATTCTAAAACTTTATGTTGATTGGTATTGTTGAACTCTTAAGTTAAAAAAGCTTTTAATTATTATACAATATATAAAATTGTTTTTGGCTTATGTTTTTTATAGTATTTTGCTAATTTTTTTTTATTTTTACATGTTTTCGTCCTCAAAAGCTATTTTCACATTTATGAAAAACTTATTCTAAAACTAATAGAAAATAGTTTTTGAGTTGTAATTTTTTTTTTAAGCATTTATTCAAACAAAATAAAAAATATGGAATTAAGATAAATAAATATTTAAATCTCTATTTAATGTATATATAAACAAATTTATCAAATTCTATAAACATAGCGACATTATTGACATATAACAATTAAAATTTTCTAAAAGAATATTTTGTCCAATTTTCTGCATATACGATTTATTTTTTTTTTTAAAGCTATCAATAAAATAAAAAAAAAGTTTTGAATAAAGTTAAAATTAAATATTTCAATAATTTAACAACAAATTCTAAAACTTTATGTTGATTGTTATTGTTGAACTCTTAAGTTAAAAAAAGTCTTTTATTAATATAGAAAAAAATGTTTTTGGCGTATGATTTTTATAGTATTTTGCTAATCATAAATATTTTTTTATTTTTAAATATTTAAATATATAAATTTTTTGTTCTCAAAAGCTGCTTTCGCATTTACGAAAAACTTATTCTAAGTTTGTTTTGAAGTCAGAAAATAAGATTTTTGAACATTGTTTTAGAGTTTTTCCATTTAAAATAATTAATTTTGATAATATTTATTTTATGACTTTAAAAAAAAATGTAATTCAAGAGCGTCATTCTTAGACTGACAGCAAAGAAAACTTGGAAAAAATTTAAAATTTAGACTTATTTTTCAGTGCATATATTAAAAAAAAAATTGGTTTAAGCTTAGAAAATATTTTTTTAAGTGTTTATACTAGAAAAAATGGCGGACGTAAAGTCGGGCGCGGACGACTTTAGGATACCCTGTACCACTAGCTTGTAATAAAGTCCGATTTCTTCACAAAAAACCAAAAACAGAAGAATTTTTAAGCAAAAATTTTTTTGACCGATCGTTCCTATGGGAGCTATATGATATAGTCAACCGATTTCAATAAAATTTGACACAGTGCTTAAATACCTTAAAAAAGATATGAATGCCAAATTTATTTCAAATATCTTTACAAACAAACAAAACATCGAATTTTGTATAAAAAACGTGTTTTTGGACCGATTGGTCCTATGGGAGCTATATGATCTAGTCAAACGATTTGGATTAAATTTGGTACAGTGCTTAGGAACTATAAAATACTCACGAATGTCAAATTTGGTCCCAATATCTTAACAAACAAACGAAACACAACAAATTTTGTTCAAAAATCGATTTTTTGGAAGATCGGACCTATGGGAGCTATATGATATAGTCAACCGATTTTGTTCAAATTTGGCACATTGCTTAAGTGGCCTAAAAAAATTCCAAACGCCAAATCTGGTTACGAGATCTTTATTAAAAAACGAAATATAGCGAATTTTTCTTTAAAAAAGTTATTTTGGCTGATCGGTCCTATGGGAGCTATATGATATAGTCAACCGATTTCGATCAAATTTGGTACAGTTATTGGGAACTATAAAAAACTTTCGAATACCAAATTTGGTTACGATATCTTCATAAAGAAACGAATTATTCATCTAAAACGCTTTTTTTTTGTCGAGGTCGTCTCAAACACCCCCATGGGAGCTATATAATTTATCCCCGATATCAAAAAAATAAAATAAACTTGCCTCCTATGGAATAATATGGGATCTAATGTGAAAGTTTGGTAACTCTAGCTCTTACCATCTCTGAGATCTAGGCGTTCACACGGACGGACAGACGGACAGACGGACGGACGGACAGACGGACAGACGGACATGGGTATATCGACTTCTCTATTCACCCTGATCATATTTTAGGTAACTTTGGGTGTCTCCGACGTCTCCTTCTATATGTTACATACATTTTCGGCTTGCACAAACTTAATATACCCTTGGTACCATACGGTATAGGGTATAAAAAATGTATTGAAACT
>JBAMAX010000675.1:0-41795 GCA_037043745.1 Chymomyza amoena
TATATCATATAGCGCCCATAGGACCGATCGGCCAAATTAACTTTTTTAATTCAAAATTCGCTATATTTTGTTTTTTAATAAAAATATCGTAACGAAGTCCAAGGAATATTGTAATTCTTGTCGATAGTCAGGCTGCAATCAAAGCTCTGTCATCGCATGCCACAAAGAGTAAACTGATCCGTAACAGGAAGCTAGCCTTATCCATCACTACTCAATAAACCTCGGCTAGGTTCCTGGTCACTCAAGTGTCCCTGGCAACGAGGACGATTACGCCAGGAACGGCTCAGCGATGACACCTAGCCTTGCGGTTAGGGACATAAAAATACCATTACAGGACGTCGTATTGCAAATCAGGGAGTCGGCTAGGGATCTGGTGGAAAGAGAATGGGACATGGTCTCCGGTTTTCACATCTGGCCGAGATAGGCTAGGGATCTGGTGAAAAAAGAATGGGACATGGTCTCCGGTTGTCACATATCCCGAGCACTCTGGTCGAGATATGAGCCAAAGGGAACATCTGAGCTCCTGCGCTTCCATTAAACAGGACTAGAATAGTGGTAAGTGTTGTAACGGGGCACTGCGCCATAGGCAATATTGCTGATAGGTCCATAACGATATTTCCGCAGCGGAGATGAGGAAGAGCCAAAACATCCAACACCCATTATGCGTCTTCCCGGCGTTTCTTAGAAGAACCCAGTTTCTGGGTAAACCTTCTAAAATCTTCTCTACCTTTGTGCCTATAGCGGATCTGGCTGCTTTTGTCGAATCCTCAAAATGGTTCTGCAACATGAGAGACTTAGGCGATTAGGGATATCCTACAGTTTTTGATCCTCCTCCACAGTCCCTCCCTTTTTCAATTCCTATCCTCCATTTCTTTTAATTAAGCAACAAAATTTACCTTATGCTCTCTGGGTGATCTCAGTAACTATCTGAGATGCCTATACAACCGAATCTAACCTTGGGGGGTCTCCGACGACTTCTTCTGTATGTTCCATTCATTTTCGGCACAAACTTCGATACAGTTTATAAAAAAAGACAGTTTTTAAGAAGACTTACAAAGCAATAGATGCTTAAAAAAATATTTAATAGGTTACAATTAAATAAAGTATTTTGTTTTTATTTAAACCCCAATGTATTAAGCTCAAAAACAGAATATTTAAGAACAATTCTTTTCTGCCTATTAATTAAATTTCTTCATGACTATTTCAAAATCTTTTCCTTTTTAATTCCTTGCCTTTCAAGCTTCTTTCAGAAATAGACATCTTCGAAAATAGACTCATAGACATCTGGATTTGCTTGTCCTTAAACATAGTTTTTGGGGGATCTTCTTGTCTAAATAATTCTAAAAGCAGTTAAAAATTAGCAACACTTTAATTTATTAAGAAATAATAAGGGATAACTTACGCTGATTACAAAACATAATAAAAACGATTACGATAATATATAGCTCGCATAATGCGCCGTGTTTCCTTCTGAAAAATATTTATCACGTAAATCCAGCGAAGAATGACTTGAAAGGCCATGCTGAATATTACGCAATAAATAATGGTGGCCGCTAAGATATTCAGACGTTGATCGGTTTCCCAAGCTTGGTATATGGCGAAGATATAAGTGATTAAATTTACTCCAAAACTGCAGCAGCATGTCACCACCCAAGGCAGCACCAGAAGCCAAAAAAATTTGAGTCGATAACGCCGGAATCTGGCACTCCACGAAAAATCTACATTTTCGATGAGCGGCGGAATCGAAAGTAATATCCCAATAGCGATTTCTAGTACCATGTTTGGGAATTTAACATGCACAGTTGTTGTAGGCTCTTTATGGAAGGTCGTTTTTATACCGACTCGCGGAGAGACAATAACTGCCGAGATAACACTCGCGTAATAAGCAAACTTGCATAAAATGAGTAATATCATTTTGGATATATTTTTTATATGTCTGCTTTCGAAATGAGGTCGAATTATTTTTGAAGTTAGCTGGCAATGGCAATGCCTACTATTGAAAATATTGTTTAGCTTTTGAAGTAAACGTCACTGCTGATATAAATCGATTTGTTAAGTATTGGATTATCGTCTATCGATAAAATATTTTTTAGCAAAGAAGAAGACTTCCCTATAACTTTTATAAGCCTCAAAAAAATAATCAATCCATTTATGCTCTTCAAAGATATTTGGCCCTGCGCCGAAAATCAAATTTGAATTTGTCTTGAAACCGCATTTTTGGTGCGCCCAATTTCACCCAGGCGAATTTTTATGATTTAAAGCCGAATGTTTTATTGCAAGAGAAATTAAAACGAATATATCTAAAAATTACACTTTTAATACTGAAATCATTTTTTAAATAAACTTTGAAGTTCTTAGATTATATTTAATCTAATTTAAAGTTATATGTTTATTGGCATTAATTTTTCTTATAAAATACACAAACACATGACGATATTTGCGACAGGACTCCCGCGTTACACAAACAAAATTTCCCTTTTCACAGGTATAGCATAGTTGTGGATAATTTCCCTCGAAATCGGTAAGCTGTGCTAACAAGCGAAATAAGAGTTGATGGCGATGGCGTGCAATTCCTAAAATTGGAGGATGCTTTTAATGGGCCATCCGGCAGTTGGATACTTATTACATGATAACTTTCAAAAATACTATGCGAAGGCTCATGTATCGAGTTTTTCAATAGGGACGCTACAAAAGTAAACCGAAAGGAACAGAAAACGACGCCATATTTTTTCCCGCTCTCTTGACATTTCTTCAGTAAAGTTTGCCGTTTTATCATGGAAAGCTATACGATCCAACAACGAGTCGAAATTATTATAATTTACTACCGAAATTCGGAGTCAGTGGCCTCAACTTTAAGAGCGCTACGTCCAATTTATGGTCGTCAAAATTGGAAAAATTTGAATCCACAGGCACAGTACAAAATGTTCCCGTGCTAATGAGACAAAAAAGTGTCCGAGAATATTGCTGCTGCTAGCGCAACAATTGAGAAAGACCCAAATCAGTCTTCCACACGTCGTTCTCAAGCGTTGGGTGTCTCTGTGACGTCGTGGTGCCGAATTTTGCGAAAACAAGATCAAATTGACGCAAGAACTGAAGCCGCTTGACCACCAGAAGCGTCGTATGTTCGTGAATTGGGCTGAGCAACAACTTGAAAATGATCTGGATTGTCATCGAAAAATCGCTACCGCTCAATGATAACCGCATATTTTTGGCCCGAATTGGATGATATGTACTTGGGCAATATGTGGTTTCAACAGAACGGTGAATTGGCCGCTTCGGTCGTGCGATTTGACGCCGTTAGACTATTTCCTGTGGGGCTACGTCAAGTCTATGGTCTATGCCAACAAGCCAGGGACGATTGATGAACTTCGCACGAATTTCGAACGTGAAATTATCGCAGTAGTATCGGCCGATTTATGCTTGAAAACTGTCGAAAATTGGGTTCAGCGTCTGGACTTCTACAAGCCTGCCAGTGTTGGCCATGCAAAAGAAATCGAGTTGCATACATAATGGATGCCAACGTTCTTTCACAGGAATAAAGAATTTTATTGATATCTAAAATCGACTGACATTTGGCCGGATTTAAAGCAATATTCCACCTGCGAGTCCAGCTCTGGATGCAGGTAAATGTACTCTTGCATCCCGTCAGCTTCTTAATACTCGTAGGATGATGTGTAAAATATTGCTAGGTCGTCAGCGTATGAAGCGATTACCATTAACTCCATTGGGGTAAGGATGTCAGCTTCCTTGAGGTACTCCAGCTCTCATCAGCCTGGCAGTGGAAAGCGTGTTTTTGATGTTGACTTGGAATCTTCTGTCCTCAAGGTATGATCGCAATATGCCAAAGTATGGAGCAGGAAGCAAGTCTTCATTTTAGCTAGAAAACCGATCAGCCAAACTCTGTCAAAAGACTGTTTGACGTCGAAAAATACCTCAAAACAGTATCTTTGTCGTCGAACGATTTAAGAATATGAGTGAATGAGTGAATGAATACCTGCTCAATGGTTCCGTCTTCTTCCCTAAATCCAAATTGATGGACAGGTAAAAAATTGTTGTGTTTAAAAAAAACTTTGGCAAGAATGAGGAGGAATTTATTGTTTATTACTTATTGGACGCTATGATTCTGGGTCCGACTCATCTTTTCCAAGTTTCCTGATCATAGTAATGAGAGCTATCATAGTAATGCAATGAAAAAAAATATAAAAATTAAAAAAAAAAATTTACAAATCCTTATCTTTTTGTCATGTTTACCAATGCTGGAAAAAATATTAGAAATTGGTAGCGTTTTAAAAAATAGTTTTTAGCATACAAAAATTGTATACCTAGGTGGCGCTAGTGTTATTCACTATATTATAACTATCGAAGAAAAAAATCGCATTGATTAGACGTTAATAAAAATCCACACCAAATCAATATATATTGGTTATAATAAGCTCAACAATTAAGTAGAGTCTCTCTCTTTAAGCCATGTCTAGGCTCTATTATGCCTGATTCTCTTGCTGGCCAACTAAATAAGTCGCCATAAATTCCCATAAAACTCTGTTAAAAAACTGCTAAATATTCCATCCCCCACACACTCTCTCTCAAAAAAATTAGATGACAAAGAATCCTTGCTGTGGCATGTGAAGAGCTAGAGAGTGGGGTGGGGTGGGGCAACGATTACGACAATTCGAGTGGGCAGTAGTACATAACTGGAGAACGCTGCGGCGGCTCTAATGAGCGCCGCGCGTATCAAAAGGGTTGACCGGGTTCGAGCGGGGTGGCTGGCTCCGGGGTCTTCTGTATGCGCTGGTAAATGAAAATTGACATTTATATATGTAAATTTAGAAAAAAAGAAAAAGAAAATATCTTAAGATGGCCAAAAAAGAAGAAAACGAAAACTTTTTGGTATACAAAGTGTGGCATAATAAATGGCATAAGAAGGTGGGGTGGGGAGAGGAGGGCGGCAAAGAGCGCGAGAGAGATGCTGTCATTGGCATTGGGCAAACGCTGGTTGGTTGCATAAACCTAATTACATAGACACATAAACACATACCTACACACATACATATATACACATAAATGTATTATATACCATAAATATATATTTGCATCTAATTAGAAAAAAATCATTGCCTACTTTAGGGCTGGCACTTTTAATTGGTAAACACTTGACTGGCTTTCATCAATTTGATATGGTCTAATGGACTTATATAGTATATATAACGATTTTTTATTTGGAAAAACAATAGGCAGTGATGTTAGGGGACACATTAGCTAATGAATTTTAAGCTAATAGCCTGTAAAGTTGCTTAAAAAATAGTTTTTTATCATCTCTCCTTAGAAATGGCTTAAAATCTACACATTTGTGGAAAAAATTATAGAAAGCGTACATGGCATATTACACCAGTAAAAGAATCATCAGCTGGAACTGGGGTCTGAACCCTAAGATTGCCCTATGGATGTATACAGCCATCGTACGACTCATCATCACATATGGTGCGCTGGTATGGTGGCCAGCATTGAGCAGGCAATACAACATCAGGAATCTAAGTACACTGCAACGAGCGGCCTGTGCCAGTGTTACGGGCGTAATTAGATCATGCCCAGCAGAGGCGTTTAATGTAATCTTGAATATGATTCCGATTGACATCCAATTAAAGCTAACTGCAGCAAACACGGCCACCAGAATCAAAGAAACTGGACTCTGGAGGACTAGTACCTTCGGACATGGCAGCATTCTGAAGGGTCAAGAGACTAGCAAATCAACAGATTACATAACACCAGTACTGGACTTCAAGAAGAGGTTCGACGTCAGATTCCCGACGCGAAAGGAGTGGGACATGAACGGGTAATGAGAGCAGACGCAGCTGCAATCTATACTGACGGATCCAAGATGGATCGCGGTGTAGGAGCAGGGTCTACTCGGACGAACTCGAAGTATCTCTCTCCTATCGCCTAGGCAGCAGAAACAGCATCTTCCAGGCGGAAGTCTTTGGCATCAGAGAAGCATGTAAGGTGTTGCATAATCATCCGAGTCAGCTGGCGGATGTGTGTATATTCTCCGACAGTCAAGCAGCTTTGCTGGCGATCAAATCGCCAACCGTGAACTCAGAAATCATCAGACAATGCAAAAAGATCTCAATGCCTTTGCAAGCAGAATGAACATCGCTCTCGTATGGGTTCCCGGACATAGGAACGTATACGGGAATGAAAAAGCTGATGAGCTGGCGAGAAAAGGAGCATTAGATGGCGAAGCAGCGGAGGTAGCGGTCAAATACCCCCTCAGCGCTATCAAGAGAGAACTTATTCTGCGAGCTCAGAACAAGGCTGAAACCAGATGGAAAAATATTGGCACTTGCAATATTGCAAAGGAAACTTGGCCGCGATACGACAAGCGTAGAACGGCCGAACTGCTAAGCAAGCCAAGAACAAGGATCTTCAGAATAGCATCGACAATAACCTGATATTGGCCGTTAGGAGACCATGCAAAGAAAATGGGCTGGCCCTACAACGTCAGATGCCGAAGCTGTGAACACAGAAGAGACAGTTTATCATTATTTATGTGAGTGCCCACGATTGGGGTCCTTACGCCACAGAGCACTAGGAAGCTTTGCTTTAGGAAGCCTACGTGACTTGGCAGAAAAGAACATAGACGACATCAGCAGGTTTATTAACGGATCGAGATGGTTTGAGTAAACCGAACAGCAGTGGTTCCCATAAGTGGTGTAACAAAATGGCGCATTAGCGCCAATTGAGTTTGAATTTGTTGTCACTCAAACGGCACCCAAACCAACCAACCAACACATTTGTGTGTAGTTTACTCCAAATTGGTATGCTATTTCATATAGCTGCTATATAAAAATTGTATCAGCGCTCTTATTTTACTTTCGCTAGCTGGGAAGGTGTCAAAATTTACTTGGCCATAATCAGAATCGATTTTTCCATACGATTACACAATTTTTTTTCAAGTGTTCCAACTAATTATCAAAATGCAAATTATTGAAACATCAGAAATGACAATAAAAATCAAAGTGCGAAATGTTAGACAAAAAGTTTTTCGATGGCAGCCTCAACAACAACAAGGACAACAATCCCAACTGGCAACTTGCAACAAGGATAACTTAAAATGCTACATTTACGTCACTTAAGCTGCCGTTTAGTCACATCCACACGGATACACACTCACACACAGTTACACACTCAATCACACAGATACACACAGACGCACATACCTACACACACCATTACAATACTGACAACATAAATGAAGTTATTTTGATAATCAAAACTGAAAAGCGAAAGTTTTGCATGTTCAGCGAACTGCATATGGAGAGAGCGGGCTGAGGTAGCTGAAGAGGGGCAGCGCCACAGAGGGCGGGTCATGTCGGCGGCTGGGAGGGTAGGCAAAAAGGCATTTATTTGTAGTTCTATGCCAAAAACTAGCAGAGGAGGTTAGGGGGGGGGACATGAGTTGGTTGTAAGGGTTGCCATTGTTATAGTTTTTGATACGCTTCAAGATTCGGGGCATATTTCCACTCGAGTTGCTGTGGAAGTGAAATGTTCGGGAATCAACAACTGCATCAATAAGCAAGTGGGTTAAATATTAATTTTATTTAAAGTCTAGAAAGCCGATTTTTGAATTTATCTGTGCCTTAAGATAAAAACGAAAATGCAAGCATAAAATAGGTCGTGACAGTTGTTCGAAAGCTTAGGATCAGTTCCGAAGTAGAAACCGAGTCCGGCGTTTGGTTCTTGAGACAGAATTTTAAGACATTTACGAAACATACCTCTTCGACGTCATTAACTAAGGGTAATTTCCGAAGTAGAGTCCAAATCCGGGATATGGCTCTTGAAATAGTATTTTGAGACAATTAAGGCTATGCACCCGAAAAATTGAGTTTCTACCTACTTTTGAGGTTATGTACAGGTTGCAACAAATCTTTGTAGTCTGTCTTTCCACTTACACCATTTAGTACCACTCTTTCCCTTTAATTTGAGAGTTCAAGAGATCAACTACGTTATTTTTTATACCTCTTCGACGTCATTAACTAAGGGTCATTCCCGAAATAGCGCTCGAATCCGGGGTTTGGTTTTTGAGACAGGATTTTAAGATATTTGAGGCTATATATCCGAAAACTGGCGTATTTTCCTACTTTTAGGGTTATGTACAGTGTCCAAAAAATATTTGTGGTCTGTCTCTACAGCTACACCATTTAGTACCACTCTTACCCTTTAATTTAAGAGTTCAAGAGATCAATGGTTCTTCGAAATTAAGAAATTTGACTCTTCGACGATCATCATTTCTCTCCGAAGTGGCATCGGAATCCGGCGTCTGGTTCTTGAGACAGAATTTTGAGACTTTTTAGGTTATGTACTCGAAAAAGGATTTTTTTTTCCTACTTTTGATATTATGTACAGGGTGCTTAAAATCTTTGTGGTCTGTACCTCCAGTTAGAAAGTTACGAAATATATCTCTTCAATATTATTAGCATTTGCATTAAGCCTTTGAGACCATAATTTTTGACTGGAATTAAATTGTCAATGAAGTTAGACTCGTTGGAGCTGTTGGTTGTTCTTTTAAAAAATATATTATATCGTCTTCCTTTCCACTTTTTTGGCACCCTGAATGTTGCTTATTTGGTTCGTCACTGAAACCAATAATTCCATTCCCATTTAATAATGAGCATCCATGGGAGATTGAGTTTTGAACGTTGAACGAAAATTCGCTTCCTTACGCCATTACGTCTGCTGCTTTTTTGAGATCTTCAAAAAATCGTAAACATCTAACTTCACAACTTGATAGCTACGTTCGCCTGGTAGGGTTATAGTACACATACTGCCTGAAGTTCTTCTGCAGATAGATTGACAAATTAATCCAGTGTTGGATCGTGAATTTCTAGTTGGGAACAACTCTTCTAGCTAATCTTCTACCAACGAATTCTTGAAAACAGGCATAAATGCACATCGGCAGGAATTGTTGGAGTAGTTGCAGTCATAGAAAATGTGGATGCGATATGAAAAAGATGGCCCCTGAAAATGTACTGCATATTTGTTCAAAATTCAATCTGATGTCGATATTTACAAACTTTGTTCCGTAAACGTCGTGGATCACTCGCTGTTTAGGAGGATTACTACCAAATTCTTCAATGAACACTTGCTTAATTCTTTCATTTGGGAGACTTTTATTTTCTGTGCATATTCTAGGAATTCCATCAATGAATGCAGCATTCGTTTGGCTTTGTATTGTTTGTCCCTCGAGAAGAGAGAGAGAGATCAAAGTCTCCAATGTTGATTTCACATGTAGGAGAAATTCCGTTGTCCATAAAACTTGCATTAGAGATAGTAGAGAATTATGCGTCGTATTGCCCGGGAGAGAAGTCGCTTCCTTCATCACTGCATCCATTTTCTTCTTCTTGAAATTTTCTAAAACTTCTTACTTCTTACTTCCTCTTTCTTTTCTTCTTCTTCACAATCACTTCCTCCACTGCTTGAGTGTTTAGAATCGGATGCTGTGAATCTTAGAGTTTCAAGCAATAACCGCATTATTCTGAAGTTTCTTGTGAATACTCTATAAAATTCATTAAGTGGAAAATCTTAATCGAAAGACTTCTACAGATATAGCGAAAAATGTATAAATTTCAACTCTTGCAGATGATGGGTTAAATGAACCAAATTACATGCCTGAAAATAGAATCACTAAAAAAAGTCGATCTATTTTGGGACGCCATAGAATATATTCGCCAAATTTGAATTAAATTGAATTTCTCACATTTTGACAATCTTAATTTTATTTAGATTAAATTGAAATCTTCATAGATATCGGCTATAGATTCTGTGTAACGTTTTATGTTATCATCTTTGTCTCTTCAGTTAATAATGATATATCATTGATCATAATAATCTAATATAATAAAATTCTAACTAAGAACTGAATGCAACGAGTATATGCGCCAAATTTGAATTAAATTGAATTTCTTGTAGAGTAAGACATTTTGACAATTCTAATAAAATACTAAAAATGAACGAATAAATACTGCAAGTCAAAAACTGCTACTACTTAAAGAAAGCACTTGAACCAGTTATGAATTATAAGCTTTCTATTTATTTCAAGTGACAAAACTTTGCAACATTTTGTTAGTGTATAAATGGCTCTAATTGTAGATAATGTATAAAAAATACTAACTATGGCTAGCTCTGCTTGAACTTTGAGGACTGAGGAAAGCAAGTAATTCTTCAGGTGTTTCCAAACGTTATTTGACCTAAAGGTTTTAGAATTTCAGAATATCTTCTGAAGTCAATTTTTATAAAGCCAAACATTTTGTAGGGTGATTGAAATTTCTTTAAATGTATAGAGTAGTGCTGGAGAAACATCGAAGTTGGCAAACCTTTGCCATATATGATGATTTGCCCTAAAGGAGCTATATTATATAATCAACTGATTTTGTTTAAATTTGGTATTCATGAGTTTTTTATTATTCCTAAGCACTGTACAAAATTTAATCAAAATCGGTTGAACATATTAAAATTACACTGAAATCTAAAATCATGTCCCGCATCGACCGGTAGATTTGAAATGCAAACGGCCAATAATAAGTTAGTTTGGCTTCTAACTTGAAAGATATCTGGTACAGCATAAACTCTTCTGAACAACTCTTCTAAAATTTGTGAAAAATTCTTTAGCTTGATTTTTTTACAGTATGTATTTCGTTAAGATAAATCTACGGATATCCTTTTTATAAATGACAAATGAAAGCCATACCATATTTGTTTTAATTTTCAAAACTCAACGCCAAATACGAGCTAATTAATACAACGAGCAAATCTTTAAATGTTTATGTTATATCTGTTAAAGATAATTTTAATATTAACCTCATATCGCTGAGTATTATCTTCAACAAAAATCAACGGAACCAAATCGTTTCAGGCATTTATTGCGATAAATCTGCATATCTCCGAAGCAGAATATAATCTATAAAATAATTGGAGCACTTCGATGTAACGTATGTTAAATAATAATTCTCTGATTGCCTATTTTGTCAGTCATCCCTGGGAGGGGCGTTGGGATCTCAACAGTTTGTAGCTGAGCCCGATCGACCATATCTTGAATTAATAGAGATTTTCCTATGCAGATACCGTCTTTGAGCTAGCGAAGCAACCTTTTGACATAGTGTAATAAATTATTTTCTAAGCTTCCATTGATCACTTTTTATTAAAATCGAATTCGATCCTAAAGCGAATAAAAACTTTACCTCGAAGGAAGTCTAATTTCTGTCCACAAGAATATTTCGGTTGATCCAGATAAAGATTCACAAAATACTAGACTATTGCTAGGGGAGAGTGGTCTATTTTAACGAAAATCAGCGTCACGTGTCTTATGGGCGATCCCTAGAGAAATATAATTAAATCTCTTTAATAAAAATAATACAAAAAACTATTATATAAAATTGTGCATACAAATAAAATAATTTTTTAGCATAATGTTTTTCGTAAAAACCTACCATCTGGATAATACCAAAGAATATAGAACTATAAAGAACTAGTTCTAAGTTCTTTGATAATACGTACTACGAACCAGCAAGCAGGATAATAATAATTTTAATCTGAACAACTTAAGGTATGACATGCCTCCTTTTGCCTATTTCATATACTGTTTAGATCTACGCGAACGACTTTCAGATACCCTGTGCCATACAAATAAAAACATATAAATAAATGAACCAGTTTTGCTCAAAATTTAGTTAAGTTCACGAAAACTCTTAAAAACATACTGTCGGGAGCAGCAGCTTCCCAATAAAATTATAATAAAACAAACATATGAAATGCAAACATGTCATAATATAAACTCTTAAGCTATGCAACTCATTACTCTTAACTTCCAATAATATAATATATAACTTCTCTCTTTGTACTGCAATAGAACAGTTATTAATTCCCTCTTTTATGTATGTACGATTCTTGGCAGCGCTGCGGCCCTTGCCTTGCCGTCAGCGTTCCAAGATCAAATCAGTCTATGTTAATCTATTTCTGCATACGGTTGCATAGCTCACCACCGTCGCGTGTACCAGTCACCTAGCACTGGCCGCGACAACAACAACAATAAGAAATAAAGTTTATAACGTTTCTAAAAACCGCGTTCGTTTCAATTTCGAACAAAAACAATTAGCTAAAAAATATTAGCTAATCTAACATTTGGAGGCCCCGGCGAGATTGTTAAAAGTTACATATATTTGTGCTGAACGTGCGGGAAGATCAGCACAAAGTAAAACTAAAACATAATTGCCGCGTAAAAACTGCATTAAAGTGGTCCCTAATTGTGTTTAAACTAAAAAAGTGTGCAAAGCAACTAACTATATTCTGCAAGTATTTACGTAAATGTACTATGCAAATAAATTGCAACATTGCTAACCGTTCATAGTGCATTATTAAATACCTATTGACCGCGTGTTCAAGTTCTCTAACACTTGCCGTGTCTTGTTGATTTTGCATCTCGGGTCAGTGACACTTATAAGCTGCCTTAAATATTCACTTTGCACATATTTTTTCATTTCTCTTTTACACTTGTACCGCTTTAGTCGCGCTTAAAATATAAAACAGTTATACAGTGCACAGCTCTATTGCATTTTAGGGTTGTCGAGTGTATAAAATATATATAATTTCAATACGCAAAATATAAAACAATTAAATTTGATAAATCATGCCAAGTGATTTAGAAAGTGTTGTGATGCCTACAAATAGTGAGTCACTTGCGAAAAGTGCTCAGTTTCTGAAAAGGAAATCTGAGGCTATCTATAAAAGTGCGAAAAAACTCGATGTTTCTCTATCTGCTGACCAAATTCAAGAACTTTGCCTTGCCGAATTAACCGTGCGCCTGGAATTAATCGAACAATATCAAAATTCATTTAACTTGGCTCATAACAGCTTAGAAGAGCTCGATTATAACGAAATCGGTAGTGACTTGCGAGATAACTTCGACGATTTGCTACTGTCTTTAAAATCTCGAATAAAAGTGCAGCTTGAAATTCGTCATTCTATGTTGCCACCATCATCAACACTTCGTCATGATGACAGCTTGGAGCAGCGAAATGCCACATCTATCCGTGTACATAGAAATCTTCCAGAGCTAAAGCTACCTACATTTTCTGGAGGATACACAGAGTGTGCAGACTTCTTTGCCATGTTTAATTCTGTGGTCGACAAGGATGAAGGTTTGGATGACATCGAGAAGTTACAGCATCTTCGCTCGTGTCTTGCTGGCTCGGCGTTGGAGGCGGTTCGATCATTAGAAATTTGTAGTGCCAATTATCGTGTGGCGCTAGATATTTTAAGTCGACGTTATAATAATAAGCGTCTTGTTTTCAGGCACACGTCAAGGAGATACTTGGGCTAAAGAGAGTGGATTCTTCATCGGCTGCAAAACTTCGTGAGTTCTTGGATAAGGTGAATTCGCACATCCGAGCCCTGCAAACTTTGGGCGATTCAAAACAAATTTCGGGCTGTATGCTTACATATCTGCTGCTACAAAAATTGGATTATGAAACGCAAACTGGCTGGGAGGAGAATGCATCGAGGGATAAAATTCCGTCTGCTGAGGATTTCTTCGAATATTTGGAAAGACGCTGTGAAAGGTTGGAAAACGTGCAACATGCTATGGCCACTCACGCGCCTAGCACTCAGGTGGGAAAAGCCATTACTAACTTCAGTAGAAAAACCCTTGTAGCTGCACAAACTAACCACAATTGCTGTTCATTTTGTGACAATATGGGCCATGGAATTTACTCATGTAGAAGATTTGCGAATTTATCCACTACCATACGCTTTGAGGAAGTGAAAAAACTGGGGCTCTGCATCAACTGCCTAAAGAAAGGGCATAGTGCGGACTCCTGCCGCTCAAGCCTCTGTCGTAAATGTGGCAATAAACACCACACTCTTCTTCATTTCGATACTCAGCATGTTCCATCTCAACTATCACCAGTTTCTTCATCATCATCGCAAGATTCTTCTATATCTCAGTCATCCACCTCTCTAGCCGCTCAAGTTCTTCTACCTGATGTTGTGCTTTTAGCTACTGCAGTCATACTCATAAAAAATCGTTCTGGCTCATTAGTTCCTTGCCGTGCCATATTAGATGGAGGCTCACAACTGCATCTTGTAACTTCTCGCTTCGCTCATGAGTTACAATTAAAGAGAACACGCTCAGCAACCACAGTTTCGGGTCTTGGTGACACGCATGTCCCAACTGAGGGCTCAACCGTCAACATTTCTATGCAGTCACGAGACTCGGAGTATACAGCAAACATTAGAGCTGTTATTACTCAAACCATCACACATAATCAACCTAGCTTCCCTATTGATACTGCAGATTGGAATATACCTGCAAACGTGCAGTTAGCCGATCCTGCGTTCAACATGCCACAGCGCGTAGACCTTCTTATTGGTGCTAGCCTATTCTACGACTTGCTATGCGTCGGTCAAATCAAGCTCGCTCCAGGCTATCCACTACTGCAGAAGACTCGTCTTGGTTGGGTCGTTACAGGTGGCGGCGATGAATCCAAAAACACTGCTCTTTTAACCGCACAAAGTTGTAATGAAGATTACAATGCCGAAATGGATTTCCGTCTTGATGACTTAGTTAGCCGATTTTGGGAGGTAGAGAGCTGCGAGCAAGCTGTGGCAAAACTAAGAAAGGAAGAACAAGATTGCGAGAATCATTTCTGCGACAACTTTGTACGCCTCTCATCTGGGGAATACGAAGTTCGATTGCCGCTGAAACCCAGCGCTATATCTCTTGGAGAGTCCTACACGCAAGCCTATCGCCGATTTCTCAATTTGGAACGCAAACTACAGCGCCAACCAAATCTTAAAAATCTTTATTCATCCTTTATTAAAGAATACTTAGATCTTAACCATATGTCGCTCGTCAGTCCTGAGCTGGTTCGTGATTGCAAGTATTTTCTGCCTCACCATTGCGTATAAAGGAGGATAGCACAACAACAAGCTTCGTGTTGTTTTTGATGGCTCTGCTGCGACTTCTTCTGGCTATTCTCTCAATGAGGTGATGATGGCAGGACCTGTCATACAGCCTAAACTCTTCCATATTTTACTACGCTTCCGCTCTTACCAATTTGCTCTCACAGGTGATATTTGCAAAATGTATCGCTGCGTCAAAGTTGCATCCCCTGATAGCTATTATCAATGCATCCTGTGGCGCGACTACCCGATAAAGATGTGAGTGTGTACAAATTGGATACTGTGACCTATGGAACCAAAGCTGCTTCATTTTTATCTGTTCGCACGATGCACCAGCTGGCTATTGACGAACGAGAGATTCCTTTCCTGATGGCTCAGTTGCCGTACAACAAGATTTTTACGTAGATGATTTCATTTCTGGAGGCAATTCAGTGCAAGAAACCATAAATAAAATGCATCAGACTGCAGGCATACTTTCTAGAGGCAACTTCAAACTCCGTAAATGGTGCTCCAGCCACCCAGAAGTACTTCAAGACGTTGCTGAGGGCGACAGGGAAAAGTTTCTTAAATTCGACGATGGTAGCGACATAACAAAAACTCTTGGTTTAGCTTGGGATCCTGCTTCGGATCAGCTTTTGTTTTCGTTTTCATCCTTAGAGACATGCTCCAAGCCTTGCAGACGCTCAGTATTAGCAACCATCGCTCGATTCTACGACCCCCTTGGTCTTCTTGGTCCAGTCATAACTAAATCAAAGATATTTCTCCAACAGCTCTGCAAGGATAAGCTGACGTGGGATGAGAGTCTGCCTCTGTCTCGATACACTGCTTGGCAGGATCTGTGCAACAGCTTTCAAAATGTTCAGCGCATTTCGTTTCCAAGATTCGTCCTCGACGCCAAATCACATTATGAAATACATGGATTTTGTGATGCTAGCGAGGAAGCATATGGTGCCTGCATTTACGTGGTGTCCAAAAATCATGCATCAAAAAGCCATCTGTTGTGCTCGAAATCGAGAGTTGCGCCTCTGAAGACGCAATCAATACCAAAGCTCGAGTTGTGTGGTGCTGTGTTGCTTGCTAAGCTCATGCATGAAATCCGAAAGCTGGGCATATTCGTTGGCCAGTTTCACTGCTGGTCGGATTCATCCGTGGCCCTTTCTTGGATTCACGATGAGCCATACAAGTTTAACGTTTTTGTGGCAAATCGCGTCACATCTATACAGGAACTGACCGCCGATATGGAATGGCATCATGTTCCTACTGCTTCAAATCCTGCTGACATCCTTTCGAGAGGCGCATTCCCAGAACTTCTTGCCCAATCCGAAATGTGGTTTCATGGCCCGACATACTTAGTTGACAATCGTGATGCATGGCCAACAAGTATATGCCCAGATGTGCCAACGCTAGAGCTGCGCAAAAGTGTGCTTATTATCCAATCCCCACATGTCGACCTTTCTACTGGATGCAAATATCTAAATTCATTTGCCTCGATGCAGCGAACGTTTGCATACATCTATAAGTTCATTAAACGCATAAGACATCGTGGACTCAACACAACTGATGTTCATTATGGCACATTGCTACTTATGCGAGCTATTCAACTAGCCAATCTTCAGGATGATGTAAAAGAACTTCGATCCAACGGATTTGTCCGAAAGTCTAGCGCCATCGCTTCTCTTGCACCATTTATTGACAATTTTGGTCTCATACGAGTTGGTGGGCGACTCTCAAATTCAACGCTTCCATATGAATCTCGTCACCCAATTATACTGCCACGTCGACATCCAATTGCACTGGCTATCATTGCGCATCTTCATAAGGCGAACTTGCATATAGGTCCGCGTGCACTATTAGCTAAAATTCGTCTTCAATATTGGCCAATTGGTGGTCTACGAACTGTTTCAGGAGCCCTCAAGAATTGCGTCACATGTTTCAAAGCCAAGCCAAGCTTTCTTGAACCAATTATGGCAAATCTGCCTAAGGAGCGTCTTCTGGGTGTTCGTGCATTTGCTGTGTCTGGTGTTGATTACTGTGGACCTTTTTTCTACAAATCCGAAGTCCGAACAAGGCCTCCCATCAAGTGCTACATCTGCATATTCATCTGTTTTACGAGCAAGGCAGTACATATGGAGCTTGTCATGGACTTAACTACCGCATCATTCCTAAGCGCTCTTAAAAGATTTATCGCGACTCGTGGAAAACCTAGCCAATTGTGGTCCGACAACGCGACAAATTTTGTTGGAGCAAAAAATGAGCTGTCAGACCTCAAAGCACTCCTTCTTAGCGACCCTCATATGGAAGCAGTTCATCGGTTTTGCCTTACTGATAGTATCGACTGGAAATTCATTCCACCTCGATCACCGCATTTTGGAGGATTATGGGAGGCAGCAGTTAAGACAGCCAAGCATCACTTCATTCGATCTGTTGGCTGCTCCGTCCTCACCTTTGATGAGCTTCGCACCCTAGTCTGCCAAATATCTGCGATAATTAACTCACGTCCATTGCTCTTACTTTCAGAAAATCCAGAAGATTTAGATGTGCTAACTCCTGCTCATTTGTTGTACGGTGGTCCCCAAACAGCCTTAATCGAGCCAGATCTGACAAAACTCAACTACAATCGTTTGGATGGCTGGCAACGTGTCACCCAGCTGCAACAAATTTTCTGGGCACGATGGCGCGAGGAATACCTCACTCTACTGCAGCAGCGGTGCAAGTGGCGTAGTCCTGATCGACGACTGAAGGTCAACGATGTTGTGCTTGTCAAGGATGACAATTTGCCGCCTATGCGGTGGCCCCTGGCCAGAGTAATCTCACTCATACCTGGTCAAGATGGCGAGTGCCGTGTTGCAGAGCTAAAGACCGCTGTGGGCAACACTCGAAGAGCTATAACCAAGTTGTGCCTGCTGCCCCTCAGTGATGATGTTGAAACACAAGCTTCCAACGGGGGGAGTATGTCGGGAGCAGCAGCTTCCCAATAAAATTATAATAAAACAAACATATGAAATGCAAACATGTCATAATATAAACTCTTAAGCTATGCAACTCATTACTCTTAACTTCCAATAATATAATATATAACTTCTCTCTTTGTACTGCAATAGAACAGTTATTAATTCCCTCTTTATGCTATGTACGATTCTTGGCAGCGCTGCGGCCCTTGCCTTGCCGTCAGCGTTCCAAGATCAAATCAGTCTATGTTAATCTATTTCTGCATACGGTTGCATAGCTCACCACCGTCGCGTGTACCAGTCACCTAGCACTGGCCGCGACAACAACAACAATAAGAAATAAAGTTTATAACGTTTCTAAAAACCGCGTTCGTTTCAATTTCGAACAAAAACAATTAGCTAAAAAATATTAGCTAATCTAACACATACGTTACGATAACTATATAAAATAATTTGGGTTTTCATCGCTATCCTTTGTAAGAACTCTATAAAAGCTGTATGATATAGCCCTAATATTGAAAAAATAAAATAACACACAACTTTGCTTGATCTAATTCATCTCTGATTAAGCGATTTGACGATATCTGTATATTGAGGTCGAGGAAACTTTGGAGGCATTATCTACACCGCTTCAACTGGATTTGCCAGTACGCCCCGTGCGGTCTAACGAAATTGTAGATCAAATAAAAGCACTCAACCCCAAAAAAGCTCCTGGTCTTGATAAAATTGACGCCAGAGTAGCTAAGGCTCTTCCAATGGCAGGCATTCTGGCTCTAGTCAAGATATTCAATGCAATTATGCGTCTGGCATACATATTTCCCAAAGGAGTGGAAATGTGCTCAAATTGTTATGATTCTAAAGCCCTGCCAGCCTCCCATCTCCATTGCGTCTTATCGCCCGATTAGTTTGCTGCCGGTATTCGCGAAAATTTTAGAAAGAATCATTTTGAGCAGAGTTTTGTCATTTTCCAGCGTGACGTCCCAAGTTCCAGTGCATCAATACGGTTTTCGTCCAAAACATGGCAAGCCTGAGCAAACTCACAGAGTGGTGCAACACATCTTAGACTCCATCGAGAATCGTCCCTACTGCATGGCAGCTTTTTTGGATCTCAAGCAGGCTTTTGACAGAGTGTGGCACGAAGGGTTACTACAAAAACTTAAATCTGCCCTTCCTGCTCCTCATTATGAAATCATAAAATCATTTCTTGACAATCGATCTTTCAAAGTTATGGTGAAAGGTGAACTCTCGGAACGACGGACCATTAAAGCTAGAGTGCCGCAAGGTAGCTTTCTATCTCCATTTTTATTCACCATTTTTACTATGGACATGCCGAGCTCGACGGGCAGTTCTGAGCTTATAACGGCAACGTATGCTGACGACACTGCCATTCCTTCGTCTTCCTCCAGCGTTCAAATCGCTGCTGTTACCTTACAGAACCAACTGGACATTATAGCAACTTGGGCGAAACGCTGGAACATCCAGTTTAATGGTGACAAATCTTCCAGCGTTTTATTCTCCTTAAGGAAAGACCCAAGTCCTGCGCTTACTTTAAATGGAGAGATAATTCCAATGAAAACATCTCACCCGTATCTCGGAATTCACCTCGACAAAAAATTGTGTTGGAGGAACCACATTAAAATAATAGCAGCAAGAACCAAACTTGGCAAAATGGAGTGGCTGCTTGGTAGAAATAGCAAGCTATCTTTGGATAATAAAAGAATTCTATATAAGAGTTTAATAATGCCAACTTGGTCTTATGGCATTCAAATCTGGGGAACAGCTGCCAAGTCAAATATTAAAATACTCAAAATTTTACAAAACAAAACTTTGCGCAAAATTGCAGATGGCCCGTGGTATATCCGAAATCGAAACCTTCACAAGGATCTAGGCATTCCCTATGTGGGTGATGTATCGAATAAACTTAGCGACCGTTACGCTGATCGCATAAGAAACCATCCGAACTCGCTTGCATGTGCCCTGGCCGGTCATAGACCAAGAAGACGCCTAAAACGCCTTCATCCAAAAGACCTCAGAAGGCGTTTCATATCATAGAATCTACTTGATTTTTCAAATATTGTATATATATAGAGTAATCTAAATGATACCACACACAAGGTTTTTAAGTGTATAGTGACTTACTTTTTCATAAATGTTGGATTATAACCCATAAAATCAAGGGTTGATTTCCAATAATAAATATTCGAGAAAAAAAAAATAGTTTTTATCAACTCTCGTTAGAAATGGCGTAAAATCTACACATTCGTGTGTAGTTTGCTCCAAATAGGTATACTATTTCATATAGCTACTATATAAAAATTGTATCAGCGCTCTTATTTTGCTTTCGCTAGCTGGGAAAGTGCCAAAATTTACTTGGCGATAATCAGAATCGATTTTTCCATACGATTACACAATTTTTTTTTCGAGTGTTTCAACTAATTATCAAAATGCAAATTATTGAAACATCAGAAATGACAATAAAAATCAAAGTGCGAAATGTTAGACAAAAAGTTTTTTGATGGCGTCAACAACAACAACAGCAACAAGGACAACAATCCCAACTGGCAACTTGCAACAAGGATAACTTAAAATGCTACATTTACGTCACTTAAGCTGCCGTTTAGTCACATCCACACGGATACACACTCACACACAGTTACACACTCAATCACACAGATACACACACACATACAGACATACCTACACACACCATTACAATACTGACAACATAAATGAAGTTATTTTGATAATCAAAACTGAAAAGCGAAAGTTTTGCTTGTTCAGCGAACTGCATATGGAGAGGGCGGGCTGAGGTAGCTGAAGAGGGGCAGCGCCACAGAGGGCGGGTCATGTCGGCGGCTGGGAGTGTAGGGGTAAAAAGGCATTTATTTGTAGTTCTATGCCAAAAACTAGCAGGGGGGACATGAGTTGGTTGTAAGGGTTGCCATTGTTATAGTTTTTGATACGCTTCAAGATTCGGGGCATATTTCCACTTGAGTTGCTGTGGTGCAAGGCGGAAGTGAAATGTTCGGGGATCCAACAACTGCATCAATAAACAAGTGGGTTAAATATTCATTTTATTTAAAGTCTAGAAAGTCGATTTTTGAATGTATCTGTGCCTTAAGATGAAAACGAAAATGCAAGCATAAAATAGGTCGTGACAGTTGCTCGAAAGCTTAGGATCAGTTCCGAAGTAGAAACCGAGTCCGGCGTCTGGTTCTTGAGACAGAATTTTAAGACATTTAAGGTTCTGTAGCCGAAAAACCAAGTTACGAAACATACCTCTTCGACGTCATTAACTAAGGTTAATTTCCGAAGTAGAGTCCAAATCCGGGATATGGTTCTTAAAATAGTATTTTGAGACAATTGAGGCTATGCAGCCGAAAAAATGGAGTTTCTACCTACTTTTGAGGTTATCTTTGTAGTCTGTCTTTCCAGTTACACCATTTAGTACCACTCTTTCCCTTTAATTTGAGAGTTTAACAGATCAACTACGTTATTTTTTATACCTCTTCGACGTCATTAGCTAAGGGTCATTCCCGAAATGGAGCTCGAATCCGGGGTTTGGTTTTTGAGACAGGATTTTAAGATATTTGAGTTTATATATCCGAAAAATTACGTATTTTCCTACTTTTAGGGTTATGTACAGTGTACAAAAAATATTTGTGGTCTGTCTCTCCAGCTACACCATTTAGTACCACTCTTACCCTTTAATTTAAGAGTTCAAGAGATAATTGGTTCTTCGAAATTAAGAAATGTGCCTCTTCGACGATTTAAGCTAAGGATCATTTCCGAAGTAGAATCGGAATCCGGGGTCTGGTTCTTGAGACAGAATTTTTAGACATTTCAGGTTATGTACCCGAAAAAGGAGTTTTTTTTCCTACTTTTGCTAAAAATCTTTGTGGTCTGTCCATCCAGTTACAAAGTTACGAAATATATCTCTTCAATATTATTACCATTTGCATTAAGCCTTTGAGACAATAATTTTTGACTGGAATTAATTTGTCAATGAAGTTAGACTCGTTGGAGCTGTTGGATGTTCTTTTAAAAAATATATTATTTCGTCACCCTTTCCTCTTTTTTGGCACCCTGAATCTTGCTTATTTGGTTCGTCACTAAAACTAATAATTTCATTCCCATTTAATAATGAGCATCCATGGGAGATTGAGTTTTGAACGTTGAACGAAAATTCGCTTCCTTACGCCATTCCGTCTTCTGCTTTTTTGAGATCTTCAAAAAATCGTAAACATCTAACTTCACAACTTGATAGCTACGTTCGCCTGGTAGGGTTATAGTACACATACTGCCTGAAGTTCTTCTGCAGATAGATTGACAAATTAATCCAGTGTTGGATCGTGAATTTCTAGTTTGGAACAACTCTCATAGCTAATCTTTTACCAACGAATTCTTGGAAACAGGCATAAATGCACATCGGCAGGAATTGTTGGAGTGTTGCAGTCATAGACAATGTGGAGGTGATTTCCGTGATGCGATATGAAAAAGATGGCCCCTGTTCAAAATCCAATCTGATGTCGATATTTTTAAACTTTGTTCCGTAAACTTCGTGAATCACTCGCTGTTTAGGAGGATTACTACCAAATTCTTCAATGTATACTTGCTTAATTCTTTCTTTTGGGAGACTTTTATTTTCTGTGCATATTCTAGGAATTCCATCAATGAATGCAGCATTCGTTTGGCTTTGCATTGTTTGTCCCTCGAGAAGAGAGAGAGAGATTAAAGTCTCCAATGTTGATTTCACATGTAGGAGAAATTCCGTTGTCCATAAAACTTGCATTAGTGATAGTAGAGAATTATGCGTCGTATTGCCCGGGAGAGAAGTCGCTTCCTTCATCACTGCATCCATTTTCTTCTTCTTGAAATTTTCTAAAACTTCTTACTTCCTCTTTCTTTTTTTCTTCTTTACAATCACTTCCTCCACTGCTTGAGTGTTTAGAATCGGATGCTGTGAATCTTAGAGTTTCAAGCAAAAACCGCATTATTCTGAAGTTTCTTGTGAATACTCTATAAAATTCATTAAGTGGAAAATCTTAATCGAAAGACTTCTACAGATATAGCGAAAAATGTATAAATTTCAACTCTTGCAGATGATGGGTTAAATGAACCAAATTACATGCCTGAAAATAGAATCACTAAAAAAAGTCGATCTATTTTGGGACGCCATAGAATATATTCGCCAAATTTGAATTAAATTGAATTTCTCACATTTTGACAATCTTAATTTTATTTAGATTCAATTGAAATCTTCATAGATATCGGCTATAGATTCTGTGTAACGTTTTATGTTATCATCTTTGTCTCTTCAGTTAATAATGATATATCATTGATCATAATAACCTAATATAATAAAATTCTAACTACGAACTGAATGCTACGAGTATATGCGCCAAATTTGAATTAAATTGAATTTCTCGTAGAGTAAGACATTTTGACAATTCTAATAAAATACTAAAAATGAACGAATAAATACTGCAAGTCAAAAACTGCCACTACTTAATGAATGCACTTGAACCAGTTATGAATTATAAGCTTTCTATTTATTTCAAGTGACAAAACTTTGCAACATTTTGTTAGTGTATAAATGGCTCTAATTGTAGATGATGTATAAAAAATACTAACTATGGCTAGCTCTGCTTGAACTTTGAGGACTGTGCAGAATAAAGCCAGCAATTCTTTAGGTGTTTCGAAACGTTATATGGCCTAAAGGTTTTAGAATTTCAGAATATCTTCTGAAGCAAATTTTTATAGAGCCAAACATTTTACAGGGTGATTGAAATTTCTTTAAATGTATAGTGTAGTGCTGGAGAAACATCGAAGTTGGCAAACCTGTGCCATATATGATGATCTGCCCTAGAGGAGCTATATTATATAATCAACTGATTTTGTTTAAATTTGGTATTCATGAGTTTTTTATTATTCCTAAGCACTGTACCAAATTTAATCAAAATCGCTTGAACATATTAAAATTACACTGAAATCTAAAATCATGTCCCGCATCGACCGGTAGATTTGAAATGCAAACGGCCAATAATAAGTTAGTTTGGCTTGTAACTTGAAAGATATCTGGTACAGCATAAACTCTTCTGAACAACTCTTCTAAAATTTGTGAAAAATTCTTTAGCTTGACTCTTTCACTGTATGTATTTCGTTAGGATAAATCTACGGATATCCTTTTTATAAATGACAAATGAAAGCGATACCATATTTGTTTTCATTTTCAAAACTCTACGCCAAATACGAGCTAATTAATACAACGAGCAAATCTTCAAACTATGTTATATCTGTTAAAGATAATTTTAATATAAACCTCATATCGCAGAGTATTATCTTCAACAAAAATCAACGCAACCAAATCGTTTCAGGCATTTATTGCGATAAATCTGCATATCTCCGAAGCAAAATATAATCTATAAAATAATTCGAGCACTTTGATGTAACGTGTGTAAAATAATAATTCCCTAACTGACTATTTTGCCAGTAACTTTTGTACAGTTTATAGCTGAACCCGAACGGCGATATCTTGAAATAATAGAGATTTTCCTATGCAGATAGCGTCTTTGAGCTAGCGAAGTAACGTAGGTATATACATAGTTTAATACATTATTTTCTAAGCTTCCATTGATCACTTTCTATTAAAATCGATATCGATCCTAAAGCGAATAAAAACTTTACGTCGAAAGAAGTCTAATTTCTGTCCACAAGGATATTTCTATAGATCCAGATAAAGGGTCACAAAATGCTAGACCACTGCTAGGGGAGGAGGTCAAACGAAAATCAGCTTCCCGTCACTTATGAATAATCCCTAGAGAAATATTATTAAATCTCTTTCATCTACAATAAATAATACAAAATTTTATAATATAAAATTGTGCATATAAAAAAAAAATTTATAGCATAATATTTTTCGTAAAAACCAACCATTTGGATATTATCCCTTTGCCTATTACAAAGATACCCTCGACCATACAAATAGAAATAAATAAATAAATGAACCAGATTTGCTCAAAATTTAATACAGTTCATGAAAGCTCTTCAAAACAAACGATACGAAATCTTTATACGATACGATATCTATTTACAAGATTTTGATTTTTTATCGCTATCCTTTTTACATGATGTAACCCTAATATTGAAAATATTAAAATAACTCACAACTTCGCTTCATTTAATTCTTATCATCTCTGAGCTTTACGATTCGCAACCCTTAGTAAGACCCCTATGGGAGCAATATAATATTTCCCTGTCTTTGAGCTAGCGAAGGAACGTATAAACATAGTAATTTTTTAGTTTTTTTTATTTCATTTAATACAGAATTTTAAGAAATGTCAGGAATTTATTTTGACGCCATCTTATACACATTGGACAAATTAAATGCACTTATCCTTTGAGTCTTCAAGTAATAGTCAGAATACTGCTTGCCTAAAATTAGATCTGGGTAAAAGATACTCTCCGTAGACCGTTTTTCTCTTAATGGCTCTACATCTTTAATCTTTAACAGATATTCAATAATTTTAAATTAAAAAAAAAAACAACTAAATTTTAAAAGAAGAAATTTGCCAAAAATTAATTTTATAAAAATTCGAACAAAAGTAAAGTAAGGGTATTTGTACTATCTTATAAAGCATTCAAGTTTTCCAAGCTTGTTATTGTTGCTATTGGGCCATGTATTGTATTCGCTTTGCATTTTACAATAGAATACCACTAGCAACAACAACAACAACAAGAACACTAACAAAAACTATGCAACTCTTTGACACACACACACACACAGATACACCCACGCACAAACACCCATACACACACACACGCACACACTCACACACCACATTAGTTAGCACAATTGTATTGCATACTTAGAGGCGTGCGTGAGAGCGAGATGCCAAGTGTCCAGCCCAGCTTGACTGGCCAAAAACACACACACACAAACATTGCATTGCATAATTTGCATTTCGATTCGATTGGAACGTTCGTTCGTTGGCTTTTTAGAGGCGCGTGTCCGCCAACACTTTTTCGTGATTTACCTGGTCGTCGTCATCGTCAACATCATTCGGTTCTAGGAAATAACTATAAATCCTTCCAGTCCCTGGGGTATTTTTCGTCTTCCCAAACAGACTGTATTAGTCGTAGGTGGGTACAGGCCGTTGTGTCGGGATCGGCTTTCAGAAACTCGGCTGATATGCCATCAAGTCCAGCTACTTTGTTGACCTTTAATAGGTTGATCGCAGCTTTGCTTTCTGCAGCTGTTGGCGGTCCGGTGTCAATTCCCTTCTAAGATCGCCGCATTTCTGGTTGTTGGGAGCTCATCGTTGGACTCAGCTCATCACTCTCATTAAGCAAGGCACAAAAATGGCCCCTAACCTGGAAAACTGAAAAAATATGTGGGGCAGCTGGGTTTTGACAGTAAGTTATAAGCTCAGTCAGTCCTTACAACTCTGCTCGCAGTGACAGATCACTTTTAAATAGGCCGCTCCTAACCTGGAGAACAGACGCCTTTTGCAGCCGCTCATTCTGACTACAAACGCTACTTTGTGGATCGCTCATCGCATGATGGCCAGATGCTCCACAAGGAGTAACAGAACATAAGAAGAAGAATATCTAAGCATGGAATGTCTATAGGCTGATATTAGAGACAAAATACAGAATTTGACCATATTTCTCACTTCAAACCTACTTCCGATATAGGGTGTTTTTTTTCAATAAAAAATTCCAGCTACTTGCAATGCCAATAATTAGAGGTAGTTTATATTTTTTTTAAGAATTTACATTGCCAAAAACTGCTCGAGTTTTGGGTAAGTAATTAGGACAACTATGCTACTAGAAAAAAAAAAATTATCATCATCAGAGCTTCAGTTTTACAAGCCATATGTGCCCAGGATTCAAGCAGTCGCTCTCTAAGCCAGTTGGCTTAGCCAGTTGCAGCCGTAGTCGAGGGCGGTGGTGGACAACCTGGTGGTCTGCCCGAGGGCGGTGGACCCGATGGCGGTGGTCCGCTAGGTCTGCCGCCAGGTGGCGGTCCACAGCCTTGTGGTCTGCCGCTCTATTAATGCAGGAGTAGTTTGAGTTTGAGTAAAGCAGCTGCTGGTGTCATGCCAACTGGGTTTTATAAAACACAACTCACCACCAAAGCTCCACAAAGCAACACCATTATTAGACCGAGCAGAAAAGTTAGACGCATCTTTCACTGGCTACGTTTTGCAATCCAAATGTAAACTGACAGCTCTGGCATTGTCTATGCTCTTTATAGCACTTGGATTGCTCGCCGTTGCGTGTCAAATTGCAATAATCAAATGTAAAAAATTAATGAAAACTCTGTTTTGTAGTTTTAAGGCTTGGCTGGTTCTACGACTGCAGCGGATCGGGCTGGACGGAGCGGCGCGGAGTAGACCGCAGCAGTGTGAATTAGACTGGTGTGAAAAGTTTGCCAATTTCGGACATGTGACCCACGTGCGCTGCGCACATCAACCCGCACTGCTTGACTTGGTGCTTTAATATAAATATATTTTTTGTTTTTTTTTTTTTGCAGCTAGTTCAAATCAATTATAATAATTTATTTTTAATTTGGATCAGCCATTAAATATATATATTAAAACGCAATCATCATAATCACTTTATCAAATCATTAAATTCAATTTATGACCATTGCCGGCGACACTAAATAAACAAAAACAAAAGAAAATTTGAAACAATTAGAAAAACTAAGAGAGAAAGCTGGACACGCGCCATGATAATGTCCAGTCTTCCAGTGATGTACTTGGATTCCAGCTGAAACTGTACGTCCTGTATTTCTTCAGTCCACCAAGCAGTGCAAGCTGTGTGCAACTTCCTCACCCAAGCAGTAGCCACCACCAAACATCTCGCTCTATCTTCTCCCCCAATCTTGATTGCCGTAGTACATCTTGCATTAAGGCAACGTTTTTATTTAGTTAGTTTTATGCTAATCTCCCCAAGTTAGCCTGGTACCGAAGTAATGTGAAGTGACAAGCTAGCGTCAGGGGGAACGAGCTAACAAGCTGCCAAGACGACGGCTTATAGAAATAGAAAGATCCAGAAGCGAACGTCTTCGTTGAAGAGCTTGTGACAATGCTTCCATTTATTAGCAGAAGCATTTTTCCAGCCGAGACCACCAAAGGTTCGTCATCGAAAGGGTAAGACTTATCTACAATGCATTACGGATAAGGAACAGCAGGCCATAATGAAGATGTGACATAAGTGTGTTAGGAACGTATCAACGCTACCAGTGATGTAGTAAATATCCATTTCATCTCATATCTTCTTCCTTCTTATGATGGATCTTACAGACGGTTAGACTGACCGACGAGCATGGGCATAAGATCATAGCTTGGGTACCTTTGAGGCTCTCTGACGTCACTGGGGCAATAGCAAAGCTTGTCTTGAAGTTAATCAAGCTACCATAAAGGCTTTTTTATCGAAAGGGTTAGACTTATACACAATACGGTAGTGGCGCCAACCCCAATGGAACAGCACGCCATTATCTCCAACTGGGGACCAGGGTATGAAGGTGTGGCAGAAGTGTGCTAGGAACGGATTAGCGGTACCAATGAGGGTTATGAGGTCTTTGTTATCTGAAAGTTTGGTTGCTCCTACCATAGGATAATGAGGGACCGATGGGCATGGGCATATGGTCATTCTTTTGGGAACCTTTAGGAGTCCCGACGACAACAATAGCAAAGGTACAACGAGAATAAATCCTAAAGTCATTTGTCGAGCTCGGGCGCAGCTACAATCCAATGCAGATGTCCGATGATGATATTAGTGATATATTCTATGATGCACATAAACACTTTTGAGTTCGGTTCCGGCTAGAAGAGCTTTTCTTCGATAACTTAGACGGTCTGGTATATCTAAACATGGTGAATCTGAAAATGCTTTGGAAAGGAGAGCGATTAAGCTGACTGCGAAAACGTCCACCAGTTGTCCCAAACAACTACTTCGCCTTCGAACCTAATCTTATCTAAGTTAGCACAGTCAATTCTGCAGAGTAAAAATTAAGTAGCCTTAAGGTCAGTACGCAGTAGCTTGAAAAGCTAGCGAACAAAAAATGCAATTGAATTGCTGCAAGAAGAAAGTAAAAGTGCATACACTGTAGCTATAGATAACAGAGGTATACTACTATAATTGAACGGACAGAAGTAGGCGTGGCAGACCCCACGTCTCTTATGATAATATGCTTATCAGAAACTCGCTGCTTCTTCGAAGACTTTAAGAGCTAAAATATTATACTACCCAAAAAAGAAAAAATATGCCATTGGGAAAAGATTGTAAGCTAAAGAACAGCATTTTGGGCTGGAAATCATAAAGTAAACAGGAATATATAATTTTTGAAGAAAAGATAAAATTAAAATTAATTTATTTAATTTCTTATCTTTAACGCACAACAAAAAATAATCCATTTAATAGGATACTTGATCAAGAAAGACTCGTAGCTGTGAATTCCGCTAAGATAAGGGCATCAACAGCCCAACCTTCAAATTTTTCTAAGTCTTAACTCTTATCAAAAACACAACAAAAGTAATCCATTTAGTAGATAACTTTAACGAAATCCATTGATTAAAGAACATTATTCTGGTAATCCGTCCTCCAGCATCTCTGCAAAATTATTTTTGTTATAAGCATTCTAAGTCTATTCATTTACTTTTAAGAATACGTCACCTATTACTGCATCCTCACCACCAATGGGTAATTGTGGCTGATTTTGGAGGGGGTCTGCAGATCCGTTTTCGACCATGCCTGCAAAGTTACTTATGTTATTAGCATTCCAAGTCAATTCATTTACTTTTAAAAACACGTCACCTATTACTGCATCCTCATCTTCATAATAACTATCGAACATGCTGGAGAACGTCAGTAGGTCTAAGATAAACTTCAGGTGTAGTAAATTCCAAGTGAGACCGGCTAGGAGAAATATCAAATACAAATCAAAGGGAATAGGAGTCCCCAAAAATGTCCAGAATTTTTCTATAAAATTCGCGAATAGTAATGTAAAAATAATCATGTTCCATATAACTGAATATGTTAGAAATGGGTGGAAAAGTTCGCACTGAAAATTAAGAAAAAAATGCATTAATCTTCTTGGGTAGCAGTTTTCAAACTTCAAACTGGTTCATACTTGATATAGTGAAGGCAATACTCCTATTATATTGACGATCGTGTTCAATACTATAATTTGTTGATAAATAAATGGTGCTTTAAAGATGGTGTACAAAAAATTCCCTAGAATTGGCAATTTGTAGTACCAGTGCTGATTTATTTCAAACTCTATAATAAAAAATAAACTTAGATGTCAATATTTCAGGGTTACGTATAGGATTATTTTACTTACCATCGACAACTCGATCAGTTATCTTGTAAAGGGCAAAAGGGGCTATATTAAGAACCAGTGGCGTAGATAGGGGGGGATCAGGGGGATCAATCCCCCCCCTTGGAGTCTGAGAATTATAAGATGATAAAATCGAATTTTTTCCAGGCATGTGTTGTAATGTAAGCGTAACATTTTTGAAGCGCCAATATTTATTTTGTCTCAATGTGCAATACTGCAATTAATGGTAAAAACTCTCAAAATTGAAAAAGAAACGCACATTTTTACGCGATGACTGTGCAGTACAGCACATTAAAGTTTCGAATGCCCGCGCTTCTAACGGACCGACCAATCATGTGACTCCCAAGTGATACCTCAGTCAGTCACAGTGCCTCTCAGTTTACTGCGTGCTGCGGCGCTGCATCAGCTGTATTATACATATTTACAGGTAATGTTCTTGCCAAGCTAATGGTTGAAAATCTTCAAAATTTCGAACTGGATATTACTTTCTTGATCGGCCAAGGATTCGACGGGGCGAGGAATATGTCTGGTCAATATAATGGCGTTCAAGCAAATATACGTGACAATTATGCGCCACATGCTTTATACGTTCACTGTGCCGCACATTCTTTGAATCTTGCTATATCTATCACCAGCATGGTACCTGCCATCAGAGACTGCTTGAGCACCATAGAAATTGTTTACAATTTCTTCCATACACCTAAAAGAAGAGCTGTTCCAGAGAACAATCTGATGAAACTCCAAGTGTGAAAACTGTGAAGAGATTGAATCTGACTCGATGGGTGTCAAAATATGAAGCCGTAGACGATTTTCATGAATTATTTCCGTTTGTCTACGAAACTCTTGACGAAATGAGAACCTCGGAAACTGACGCGAAAAATTTAGAAAATGCAATGGATTTCGAATTTTTGATTAGTCTTCAGGTTATCAACGTGATTTACCAACTTTCTTTGCCTCTGATCGAGAATTTCAAGGTTGATTTAGACTTGGTCCAAGCTTGATCTCGCCAAGGATTTACGCGATGAACTGAAAAGGATTCGAGCAGAAGCAGATACGTTTCTTGGAATTTTCGAAGCTGAAGAAAATTGCTGAAACATTGGACATTGAAATCAAACACAAACGAAAAGTGAGCAGACAAGAAAATCGAGCGAATCCTGAAGTTCAGAGTGCAGAAGATTACTTCCGTGTCACGGTGTTCAATCCATTTTTGGACTTCTACATCATGGATCTTGGCGAGAGATTTATCGATCACGAAAAAATATTAGAAGGGTTTTCGGCGCTCTTCAAGCATGATTTATCTGAAATCGACAAAGCAGCTGAGAAATTTATAGAAACTGTCGAGTTTTATCAAAAATTTCTTGATTCTGGGCCAACTGCTGTTCTCATCGAGTTGAAAATGTGGAAGAAGTATTTGATCCGTAAAGGCGACATCAAGCCTAACAATTTGTTGAATGCGCTGGATGATTGTCCAGAAGAGAATTTCACAAATATCAATATGTTGCTAAGAATATTAGCTACATTGCCAGTATCTACGTCTACTGCGGAACGTACATTCTCAAGTTTGAAACGGATAAAAACAATTCAAAGGAACACGATAAAAGAAGTGAGTTCATCATGTTCCATCTAAATTTTTGGATACTATCGAATATGCATCAATAATAACTCGAATTATTGTCTGATTTATCTATTATTGGACCGCTTGAATGGTTTGGCAGCTCTGGCAATGCATCGTGACATTGGAATCACAGCAGACGTAGTCATTGATGAATTAGCAAAAAAATCTCGAAAGCTTGAATTTCTTCTTCGATAATAAGAGAATTTTTTTATAATGCAACTTATCAATGTGCAAAATGTGACCAATTTCTGTACACGACTGTGCAACGAGGATTATTATCGCAGTGTAAAATATAACTTACAAAAAAACAGGATATTATTCGGAGTCATATCTCCCCCATATCAAAAAGCTATCTACGCCACTGTTAAGAACCAACAAAACTGTTCCCGGCACAAAAATCATTTTTGCCGTTTATAATTAACTATTGAGCGTTCAGAAATATTTCTTGAAAACTAATGCAGAGGTTTAGCAATCACTCGATAAATCGATTTTTTTTAAAAGAGATGCAGTGGTTACAATTTTTGACCATAACGCGAAAAAGCGATTTTTGACCACATACGTCAGCTGCAGAAGCAATTTACGAATTATCTTTCAATGCGCAGAGTCGATCATTGACTAAATTTTTCACACATCAATTATGGCTTTAGTTTTTGAGAGCAAGAAAAGTAGAAGTGAATTTATTAATTTATATTCTGAAAATACAGAGTTACAGAGGTTACTGTGTTTGACAATCACTCGATAAATCGATTTTTTTTTTTGAAAACAGTTGCAGAGGTTACTATGTTTGAGAAAAACTCGATAAATCGATTTATGAACACATATGCAGAAGCAATTCACGAATGATCTTTAAATGCTCAGAGTCGATCTTTGACAGAATTTTTCGCACATCAATTAAGGCTTAATTTTTCGATACCAAGAAAAATGGAGCTGGAACCGATAGTTAGATAAGTAGAAGCACCGTATTATGGGTCAATACCCAACACCAAAAGCGTTTGCCAACTTAGTAGCGCAGCTTTTAGGCCAAAACTAATCATACACATCTTTAGTAGGTCCCCATTTGTACACCCAGTTGGCAGCCCTACCCCAAAAAATAAAACATAGGCAGTGACAACCCTTCAGCACAGCCCGAACATAACGGTTAAAATTTGTGTTTTTGTGGCACGCTAAAATGTGCGACGATGCTGCCCCCGACGCAAAAAGAGGGGTGTTATAAGTTTGACGTGTCTGTTTGTCTGTTTGTCTGTCTGTCTATGGCATCGTAGCTCCCGAACGCATGCAGTGATTTCAATTTAGTTTTTTTTGTATTAAAGGTGACTTATGTGCGAGTGTTGTTAGACATGTTTGGTGAAAATCGGTTGAGCCGTTTAAAAGTTGTGGGGAGTAAAAGTGGGGAGAAAAACATCAACTTTGTCCGATTGGCTTAAAATTTGGTCCTATTGTAGCTGACGACGTCACTGATTCGAATCTGAGGTTATTTTTGCTCTATCTCTTCTCGTTTAGAAGTAATGGCCATTTGAAGTTAAAAACATAAACTTTGTCCGATTGGCTTAAAATTTGGTCCTATTAAAGCTGACGACGCCACTGATTCGAATCTGTGGTTATTTTTCTCTATCTCTTTGCGTTTTTGCTCTATCTCTTCGCGTTTAGAAGTTATGGCCATTTGAAGTTAAAAACATAAACTTTGTCCGATTGGCTTAAAATTTGGTCCTATTGAAGCTGACGACGCCACTGATTCGAATCTGAGGCTATTTTTGCTCTATCTCTTCTCTTTTAGAAGTTATGGCCATTTGAAGTTAAAAACATCAACTTTGTCCGATTGGCTTAAAATTTGTCTGTCTGACTGTCTGTCTGTCTGTGGCATCGTAACTCCCGAACGCATGCAGTGATTTCAATTTATTTTTTTTTTGTATTAAAGGTGACTTATGTGCGAGTGTTCCTAGACATGATGAAAATCGGTCGAGCCGTTTAAAAGTTGTGGGGAGTGAAAGTGGGGAGAATGCGTAAAAAAAAGCAAACGAGCTTGACCTTAAATGTAATCTATACCTTAACAAGAATCTAAATTATAGTAAGTATATTTTAATATACTAAAGTCTAACTTAACCTAACCTACCTATAAAAAGTATGAAATAAAAAATTAATTTAAAAATTTAAAAAACCCCCGAACTTAAGTAATTTTCATTTAAAAAGTGAAAAATAATAAAAGAAACTTAATGTTAAAGTACCTAAGAATCTATTAATAATTCTAAAAAAATACGTCGCGTTGGGGGACCGCTCCTAAACTAACAATTTAAATACAAATAGTCTAATTAAGCAACAAAGATTAACTTAAAAACAAAATTAAGAAAATACTTCAAAAACTTTCATAGAATTACTTCAAAAAATTTGCATGTAAGATACGACCGTCAACGACGTCTGCCCTCGCGTGTCCCCCAACGCGACGTATTTTTTTTAGAATTATTAATAGATTCTTAGGTACCACATCATGGCCCGTCACCATCATCATCGCCAGCATCATCAACCTAAGCTGCTGCGTACTGACCTTAAGGTTATATAACTGCACCCTGACAACATATCCTGCGCCGTTTTGTGGTATTGGTTGGTCCACGATCAAAACCATGATAAACAAATGGGCCGCAAGAGAACATAGGAGATACTGGTTCTCTCTTCCGGGGCTTCGTCAAGCAAAAGTGCTTGTCAAACCCCTGGATGCAATCAAGGCAAAAGGTCTTGGCAGCGGACCTAAAGCTCCTGGTAGCTAACCTACCTGGCCACCACACTGTTATCATCTACAGAAAATTGGCCTATCGGACTCCTAAGAGTGCAGGCTCTGTCTAGAAGACGATGAAACCACCAGGCATATTCTCAGTGACTGCGCAGCGCTGGTATGGGACAGAGCCTGTCACATGGGAAAGAAACGGATTAGTCCCTTCCATCTCAGGTCAATACCAACAAAAGACCTACTGCTATTTAACCTTAGGGTATGGTACAAAAGACCTTTTGGTCGCAGTGCCCTATCTCTCTGCGAGGAACCCTTTTTAGAAAAAAAAAATAAATATATTTTACTCAGTTGGTAGTTTTGTTCCACCGACTTGCAGAAATATGAAAATAAGCAAAGTTGAATTCAATATATATCTACATATATCCTGTAGCTCCGCGGGGGAGCAAATGACCGCAACGAGGTTCCTTCATTTCCCTCTTTCATGCGCCAACCTCTTGATTTCGCTCCATACGTCTTCGCTTCTCAATACGTCAACTTCCAGATTCCTTCTTCGATGCGGCTGCCTTGAGGGTTCCATTCGATGGCGTTGTGGGTGATGGCAGGCCATCATTTTCTTTTCAAGATTCCTAGGCACATCGGTTTCTGGTAGCATCAAGTCCACAGGTCAGCATTCGAAGTCGAAACAAAGACTTCAATTTTGAAGCTAAAAAAATTCCAATTCAAACTCGAAACTGTTTTGCGGCTTAGTTTAGAAGACACCCGACTTCCCTGCAGTCTTACCTGCATAATTAATAAAGTTTTCTTTACTTACTTGAATATAATGAGTTCAACTTACAGATAATTCCAATTTTATAGCCATAACATGCTTAGAAAAATCTCAAGATAACTTCCACAATGGTTTTCTAGATTTTTCAGCCACAAAAGCAGCTAAAAAGCTGTCTAGGCCAATGTTGTAGCACATGCTGCCCAAAGCACTACCTAAACATACAACCAATGTGGCAACAGCTGCTTTTGGTCTCAATCTCGATCTGAACTGCCTTCTGCCCCCGAACAATAATAACCAAAACAAGCAGCAACAAGAACAGTCCATGCAGTTCATTAAACAATTATAATTATATGGCTGGCAAAAGTCGAAGAAGGCATAAAAACAAAAACTCTCCAAGATTCAGCTGCCGGCAGATATAGCTATGACTCCTTGACTTTGGCTTGGCTTGGCGGTCGTCTGACTGTCTGCCGCCGGATGCTACGTGGCGTATGAGTAATAATATTAATAAGCCAACTTATTTGGCCGCACGTAGACAATGTAAGCAAGTAAAACAACACGGCGTATGCGTAATTTGCTTGTCGTTATTATTTTACGGCCGAACAGCCAACTGCAACTTTTGCTTATCAACACTGGCTCAAGGCGCCAACGCGCATATCCCCCCCGTTCCCTCTAAATAACTGCTCATACCATCCAACGAAAAACAACTGGCCAAAGTTTAGGCAGCGCTGTCTTTGCCAGTTTGAATTTATGCGCTTGAATTTCACACCTTATTGCTCCGGCAGAGGTAGAGAGCGTTGCCAACGCCTTAAAACAATTAGCGAGACTACTCCGGCAAGAGCTTGGTGACTTTTTATACACTGCATTATCCTTGGAGAATACGGGTTAAGTTCAGTTACTAAACAGGGGGAGCATATAAACTGCTAACATGGGAGTAGTTCGAAGATGGCATAGGCTGAAAAGCCATCCTATGAAAGGATATCTACCAGGACTAGTCTCAACGTCTACATCCGTGCTGCATTATCTTGACGAAGGCATAGCTTTTTTCTTCGATTTGCAATTCTCAGCTCAAGTGAGTCCTTTAAACAAAACTCTCTTCCCATAAACTTCATCTTCTTGCAGTGTATACAACTCTCGACCATCTTTCCGAAAGTTTCGAAATTTTTATTTCAAGTTTACTCTCTTGTCTTGTTGTTGCCAAAAACGCAACACAATCCACAGTGCATTGTTTGTAGCCTTAATTGGTTGCGCTTGTTCAATGGTTTGTCTCTTGGCTTTAGCGCACTTTCTCCATTTCTCTCACTCGCTTTCTCTCTTTGGAGTCTCGGTGCATACCCATCCTACCCCTCTATGGAGCAGTTTTTGGCTCAGGTTTATGTTGGGTGCCATGTTGCTTCCATCTATTATGTGCGGCCATGTTAGTTACCTGGTTTAAGCCAGTGGACTCAGTCGGGTTAGTTGGCCATAAAACTAAAAATAATAGCCGCATAACATTTTATCTACCGCAGTAATAAATATTCAGTTAATTATAGCAAGCAACAACAACAACAACAATAAGCCCAAAGCTCATGTATGCAAATGTCATGTTGTTGTTGTTGTTGTTGCTGCTACTTTAGTGTTGAACAACGTAATAAAACACTGAAAATGCTACTTAAGTGCTAAAGTATGAGAGAAAGAGAGAGAGTCAATAGAATACGCAACACTCAGAAAAGAGCAAATGGGTATCACTTGCCAAAAGGATCAGAGAGCGCAAGAAAATCCACTCAAGTTGTCAGAATTTCCGCTTCATCTTAGCTGGCCATAACAACCTGGATTAGAGACTCATGTAGTGCTCTCCAGCAGGTGTCGCTCTTTATTGCATGTTATAAGAGGTTGCTATTGCGGCCACTATTTGTACCTTCCAAAGCTGGCATGGTTGCAACACTGTCCGTATATCCATAAGAACAAAAGCCCGAGCCAGCAGTGCTCTCCAGTAGGTGTCGCTCTTTATTGCATGATCCCAGAGTAAGCTATTGCACTGTATGTATAGGGTATTCAAACCAGAGGTGTTATTTTGAATCACCCGGTATGTCGGTAGGTGTCACTTTTGAAGCTTTTATTCTTTGACATTTGACAAGTAGAAACTGCGCCATTACTTAAAATGGAACAATCAGTCACAGTTCGCAAAACTAAATCATTTTTGGGTCGTCGTGAAGCACCTTGTCGGACCGCAATACAGAAATTGGTGGGAAAATTCGAACTGTTGGGACAAGTTAGCGATGTGAAGAATACCCGTGCACGTCGCTCAAGAACAACTAAGAATATTGCTGCTGCAGCCCAAAGTGTTGAAGAAAACCCAGGTTTGTCCACTCCTCGTCGTTGTTCCGAATTGGACATTCCACAATCGTCGTTACACCGTATTTTGCATGAAGTCTTGGGTCTTAAGACTTATGAAGTTCAGTTAACACAAGAACTCAACCCGGCCAATCATCAACAACGTCGTGTCTTTGCTAATTGGGTCCTTGAAATGCATGAAAATGATCCGGAATTCCATCGAAAAATCATCTTAACTGATGAGGCCCATTTCCACCTCGGTGGCTACGTCAACAAGCAAAATTGTCGCATCTGGGGCTCGGAAAACCCAAGAAGTATTTTTGAGAAGCCTCTCCATCCTCCATCCTCAACGTGTGACTGTTTGGTGCGGTTTATGGTCCGGTGGGATCATTGGACCTTACTTTTTCGAAAATGAGGTTGGATCAACAGTTACGGTGAATGGATTAAGCTAAAAAGAGATGATAAATGATTTTTTATGGTCGGAGTTGGATGGTGTTGATCTGAACAACGTTTACTTTCAACAAGACGCCGCTACGTGCCCTACAAGCATCGAAATTATTGCTCTTTTACGGGGAAAGTTTCCGAACCGTGTTATGTCTCGAAGAGGTGATTAAAATTGAACACCGAGTTCTTGGGATTTAAGACCTAGCGACTTCTTCCTTTGGGGCCCAGCGTCGATTCAAGACCTCAAAGATAGAATTCGTGAGGCTATCGAGGACATAGAGCAGCCACTTTGCGATTGGGTATGTAAAATTTCATGAAAAGGATATGGTCCTGTAAACGTGGTTGTGGTGGCCATTTGGCTGATGTTGTTTTTCATTATTACCGGCATACTTTCCTCTTTATTATGAAATAAACATCCGATAATTTATCTCCAAAAATTACATATTTATTTGAATATCAAAATAACACCTCTTATTGGAAAACCCTTTACCTTTCAAAGCTGGCAGGGTTGCAACACTCTCCACATATCCATAGGAACAAAAGTCCAAGACAATGGAGTTTAGCCCTAAGCTCCATTGGAAGACATAGCAAAAATAGCAGAAGAAGAAGCTTGTACGAAAAATTAAAAAATTCCATCAACCGATTTCGAAGACTTGGCATCAATAAGAGTACAATGCATATGATCTCTTGAAAGAATGGAGAGGATCTTGTGCTAGGAATGTCCACTGAAAACCGATTGAAGGAAGAAGAAGAGGGCTGGATAATGTAAAAGCAGATCTCAAAAAAATAGGAATCATACACTGGAGACTGTCGTTGTCGAGATGGACGAATGGAGAGAGATTCTTGCGGAAGCTGGTGTTCAACGAAGACTATTAGAAGAAGATGAATATAAGATCTAGCTGTCAAGGCAACTAGCAGGCATGCCCTGGCTGTATAAAAGTACAACTTGTGACGTCACGCACTCTCATTATATGAAGCAAACTGCGCCTTGTCTTAATTATTAGGAGTATGATTTGGAGCATGCCCTTAATCTTTCGTTAGGTGCAAAGGATATACGAAATGTAAAGCAATATATAGAGAAGGAGACGTCAAGAAAAGAAAGTATTTCCTTTCGTATGAAAGACTGCATAAGACAAATGATATAAGCTGTTTCCAAAAAAAAGTATGTTTACGCTAATTTTACGAAATAGTTCCCAACTGGATATTAACCACCGATAAAAAGCTTCAAAGGATAAACTAGTTAGAAAAAATGTTTTAAAGTGTTTCGCGAGCTCTGAAATATATTATATACACTTCAAGCTGCAGCAGCTCACTCAAGACCAAATTTAGTAGCCGCACTTGGCAATGCTATTTATAATATTTGTTTTTTAAAGTAAACTTTATTTTTCTAAGCGCGCAGCTTCAATTAACTACACAATTTTGTCGAGATCGATACTACCATATACAGTTTTATATATTGAACTGTATATAGCATTATCGAGTGCAGTGACGTCATTTTTAACAGCTCAACAGCTTCTTTGCGTCTCCTTGTAAAAACCAGAGTTCATACTGAGAATTTTTACGTTTTTGATAGGGTTACAGCTTTCGTAGAAACATGATTCCTGCGGCAGCTATAAGTTTTGAAAAGCTTTAGAGCTATTGTCGTATTAAAAAAAAAACACAAGCTCACTTTAAGTCATGACCCAAGTTGACATATTTCATTTCACTTTTTATAAACAAATTTCCAAGACCAAAAACAGCACGCAATAAAGACAACAAAAAAAATAAATATAATCATATAAGTAGCGTATTTACACATTGTAAGTTAAGAGTAAAACAAACTTTTAAATTACTACATAATAATAGTTGACAAATTTTTCAAACGTTCAAACTTTCTGAAGATTTTTCCGTAATTGTTATTTAAGGTTAAGGTCAGTACGCAGCAGTTGGAAATGCTAGCGAACAAAAAATGCAATTGAATTGCTGCAAGAAGAAAGTAAAACTGCATACACTATAGCTATAGGTAAAAGAGGTATACTAGATTAGTGAAATAGAACGAACAGAAGTAGGCGTGGCAAACCCCACGTCTCTTATAACAATATGCTGATCAGAAGCTACCTGCTTCTTCGAAGACTTCAAGAGCAAAAATATTGTACAGCCCAAAAAAAAATATGCCATTGGCAAAAGATTGTAAGCTAAAGAGCAGCATTTCGGGCTTGCAATAATAAAGTAGGCAGGAATATATAATTTTTGGAAAAAAGATAGAATTAAATTTAATTTATTTAATGACTTATCCTTAACGCACAACAAAAAAATAAACCATTTAATAGGTAACTTGATCAAAAAACAGTCGTAGCTGTGAATTTTGCAAAGATAAGGACATTAACAGCCCAAGTTTCAAATTTTTCTGAGTCTCAACTATTTTCAAACATATATAACAAAAAGTAATTCATTTAGTATATAACTTTGACGAAATCAATTAATTATGGAACATTATTCTGGGTATCCGTCTTCTGGAATCCCTGCAAAGTTACTTATGTTGTTAGAATTCCAAGTCTATTCATTAACTTTTAAGGATTCGTTACCTATTGCTGCATCCTCATCATCATTGGGTGGCTGATTTTGGAGGGGGTCTGCAGGTTCGTCTTCTGGAATCCCTGCAAAGTTATTTTTGTTATTAGCCTTCCAAGTCTATTCATTTCCTTTTAAGAATACGTCACCTATTGCTGCATCCTCATCATCATACCACAAACGTGGTAGATTTTGGAGGGTCTGCAGATCCTTCTCCTATCATGCCTGCAAAGCTACTTATGTTATTACCATTCCAAGTTTATTCATTTACTTTTAAGAATACGTCACCTATAAATGCACCCCCATCTTCATAATCATCACAAATACATTCGTACATGGTGGAGAACGACAGTAGGTCTAAGATAAACTTCAGGTGTAGGAGACTCCAAGTGAGACCGGCTAGGAGAAATAACAAATACAAATTAAAGGGAATAGGAGTCCCGAAAAATGTCCAGAATTTTTCTATAAAATTCGCGAGTAGTAATGTAAAAATAATGATGTTCCATATAACTGAAAATGTTAGAAATGGGTGGAGTATTTCACACTGAAAATTAAGAAAAAAATTCATTAATCTTCTTGGGTAGCAATTTTCAAACTTCAAACTGGTTCATACCTGATATAGCGTGGGCAATACTCCTATCACATTAACGATCGTATTTACGTGTTGATACTTCACCAAATAAAATGGTGTTTTAAATATGGTATACAAAAATTTCCCAAGAATTGGTAATTTGTAGTACCAGTGCTGGTATATTTCGTACTCTATAATAAAAAATAAATGTAGATATCAATATTTCAGGGTTACGTATAGGATTATTTTACTTACCATCCACAACTCGATCAATTATCTTGTAAAGGCCAAAAATGGCTATATTAAGAACCAACAAAATTGTTCCCGGCACAAAAATCATTTTTGCCGTTTACAATTAGCACTTTTGACTTCAGAATTATTTGTTGAAAACTAATGCAGAGGTTACTGTGTTTGACAATCACTCGATAAATCGATTTTTTTTTTTTTTTTTGAAAACTGGTCCAGAGGTTACTATGTTTAAGAAAAACTTGATAAATCGATTTATGAACACATATTCAGCTTTTAAAGTCTTACAGAAGAAATTCACGAATGATCTGTAAATGCTCAGAGT
>JBAMAX010000676.1:0-177410 GCA_037043745.1 Chymomyza amoena
GAGGGTTATCGCATACAAGGCAAAGTCACTGATTGTGGTCAGCAAGGCGGCCGCCAGAACGATCCTTGTTCCTTGCTTTATCCAAGTTGACACACAGCCTCCTCGTGGCCCCTTCTGGATAGCAGATTAGCACCCGCCAGTCTGTGAACCAATGTGTGCGGCAGCTGTCCAATCCCCTGGACATTAAATCTGGGTATGTGCGCAGGGCTTGGAACCCGCCACGTAAAAACACTTATTCAGTGAAGGCCAAGAAACAAGCCTCGGAAAGGACTCCTTTTAGCGTTGACGACCACGGCAAACGAATAATGGACAACGATTTACGCGGTATGCACCTGGAACATCCGTACCTCATAGGGATGGTGCCTCTGCCCAATTGGCGGACGCCCTCAGTAAATGTAGGGCTGACATCACCGCCATCCAGGAAATGCGGTGGATAGGACAAGGGTGCAAAAGGCAAGCACACTGCGACATCTACTACAGCGGCCATGCGGAGAGGCGCGAATTCGGATGCGGGTTCGTGATTAGCAAGAGGCTTCGTCACCACGTCTCTGGGTTCACTCCGGTGAACGAAAGGCTAGCCACAATCCGCATCAAGGCCAAGTTCAACAATATAAGCCTGATTTGCGCGCACGCCCCGACGGAAGAGAAGAACGATGCGGTCAAGGATGCCTTCTACGCGAAACTCGAGGACCTGTACGACAAATGCCCGGCCCACGACATCAAGGTCGTCCTCGGGGATTTCAATGCGAAGGTTGGGCAAGAAGGTATCTTTGGTCCCACTGTCGGTCAGTTCAGCCTCCACAAGACCACTTCGCCCAACCGCCTGAGGCTGATCGATTTCGCCGCGGCGCGAAACATGGTAGTCTGTAGCACGAGGTTCCAGCATCTCGATATTCATAAAGCCACTTGGCTGTCCCCCGATCGGTCGACCCGCAACCAGATCGATCACGTTCTGATTGACGGAAGGCATGCCTCCAGCGTGCTAGACGTGCGCACCTTTCGTGGTCCAAATGTGGACTCGGACCACTACCTTGTTGCAGCCAAGGTGCGATTGCGCATAAGTGCATCGCAAACAGCGCGTCCTAGTGCGCAGCGAAAGCTGGACGTCAAAAAGCTGCGATCGCAACGAGACGCCGAGTCATTCTCCGCTCAACTCTCAGACAAGCTCCGTCAATCCCCATCTACCTCCGATGACGTTGGTGGACTATGGGCCAACATCTCCCACTCCCTACGCGCTACAGCGGAATCCGTCCTTGGTTTCGAGCGCCCACCAAAACGAAACCAATGGTATGATGAGGAGTGTCGCGCGGCCACTGTAGCGAAAAACGCCGCCTACAAACGTACGCTGCAGACTGCCGCTACGCGAGCCATCGTTGAGGACTACAGGGAGAAGAGAAGGGAGGAGAGACGCCTTTTCAGACGCAAGAAGAGGGAGCAGGAAAGGCGTGAGCGTGAGGAAATCGAGATGTGTAGGCGCAGGAATGATGCTCAAAAATTTTTCAAGAACGTCAAGCGTCTGACGGAAGGTTTTAAGCCCGGAGCATCAGCCTGCAGGGACGAAAGCGGCAACCTGGTGACAGATGCGCAAGGGGTGCTGAGGTTATGGAGACATCACTTCTCTATGCTATTGCGAGGCGACGACGGCACCAATTCCGCCACTAGAGAAGTAAGTGAACCGGCACCAATCGACGACGACGGCGTGGAGATCCCGCCGCCCAGCCATGACGAGGTCAGGGTCGCAATACAGCGACTCAAAAACAACAAAGCCGCTGGCCCTGATGGCCTTCCTGCTGAGTTGTTTAAGGCCGGAGGCGATGAGCTGGTCGGGTGCATGCACCAGCTCATTTGCAGAATATGGCTGGAGGAAGCTATGCCCAGCGATTGGAACCTCAGTGTCCTCTGTCCTGTCCTGAAAAAGGGAGACCCCACTATCTGCGCCAACTACAGGGGTATAAGCCTTCTCCCTATTGCACATAAGGTCCTTACGAGCGTACTGTGTGAAAGACTGAAGCCACTCGCAAAGGCACTGATTGGACCTTATCAGTGCGGCTTTAGACCTGGCAAGTCCACCGTCGACCAGATATTCACACTGCGCCAAATCCTGGAAAAGACCCACGAACATCAAGTCGACACTCACCACCTGTTCGTCGACTACAAAGCAGCTTTCGATAGCCCAATAAGGGATCGCGTATATGCCGCAATGTCTGAGCTCGGTATCCCTGCGAAGCTGATAAGGCTTTGCAGAATGACGTTGAGTAATTCCTGCAGCTCCGTCAAGGTAGGAAGGGACCTCTCCGAGCCTTTTGATACCTTGCGAGGTTTCAGACAAGGTGATCCCTTATCATGCGACCTCTTCAACTTCGTCATGGAGAGCGTTCTGCGGAAGGCCGGCGTACATCGCACTGGCACTATCTTCTACAAGAGTGTCCAGCTCCTTGCGTACGCCGACGACATCGACATCATTGGGCGTACCAAGCGAGATGTCACCGCGGCCTTCAGTGCTATTGAACGGGAGTCTGCGAAAATGGGTCTGGCGGTAAATGAGGGCAAAACGAAGTATATGCTGTCGTCAAGTAGGGACGTGCGGCGGCTTGGGTCCCAGATTACGGCCGACAGCTATACTTTCGATGTTGTCAAGGAATTTATATACCTTGGCACCGCCGTTACCACCGACAACGATGTCAACCTGGAGATCAAGCGCAGAATAACTCTTGCCAACAGGTGCTATTTCGGTCTCAATAGGCAATTGAGTAGTAGAGACCTCTCTCGCTGACAAAAATATCACTCTACAAGGCACTCATCCTTCCAGTGCTTCTTTACGGCGCGGAAGCCTGGACCGTGTCGCTAACTGATGCAGCTGCCTTGGGAGTTTTCGAGAGGAAAGTACTGCGCAAAATCTTTGGTCCGATTCGAGTTGGCGATGACTACCGCATCCGCACCAACCAGGAGCTGTATGAGCTCTTCAACGACATGGACGTTGCTCAGCGTATCAACATCCAGCGGCTTCGCTGGCTCGGACATGTCGTTAGGATGGACGAGGATGCTCCAGTTAAACGTGTGTTCGATGCGGTAGTCAGCGGCCGTCGGCGGAGAGGACGACCGTGTCTCCGTTGGAAAGACCAAGTGGAAGGGGCCCTGTCTTCGCTCGGTGTGACCAACTGGAGAAGGCGCGCGCAATGCAGAGGCGCCTGGAGTGACGTTTTAAGGCAGGCCGTAACCCGGTAATCGGGTTGGTATGGCCACATAAGAATAAGACGTGTATATATAATATTTAAGTAAAAAATAAGTTAGCAAAAATGTTCAAAACAGACTTCAGTATCGATAAAGCATATAATCTACTTGTCCATGCATCATGTGAATTTGACATTCTATGACAAAACAGTAAATATACAAAATCTGTAAATTTCATTCGGAACACTGCGACAAAATTAATTTTTTGGTATTTTGTTTAATATAAGTTTAATATGCACTTTCATGTCAACAAATATTCTTTACCTAAACCTATAAGCTTACATACAAGTTAACTCTAAATTCTTCTAATAAAATAAATTATAAACTATATTCCATATAAAAATAATTCACATATTCGCAAATGTTACTCCAAATGTATTGGTACAACTGTACGCATTGAATCCATAACTAACCAGAAATGGCTTTAAAAACTTTATTTAAAGTTTAATACTTTTTACAAAAATGTTTGTTTACTGTTTTAATCCTTTGCCACTCAACTAATGCCAATCCTTTTTTCTAGTTCGTAATTCCAACATATTTATATTCATTTGCACAAAAGTAGTGAACATTTTCTCTGCTGGCTTTGCTGTTTACAACTTTTTTTTTTAAGGTTAACCAAATAATTTAAACTTGAATTTTTTATTTTAGAGCTTGTTAGATATTTTTTTCATTCACTTGACTCTGTCCAATTAGTTGGCAAAAACAATCATATACGAACAATTAAGCTTGTCAAATCCCAAACATAAGACCCTTTTGAAAATAAATGTTTTTTTTTTTTGTTGGTAAATTGTTTTAGCTAACGGCGCCTTAAAAAAATGTTGTTTTGCATTTATTTGTTTAGTTAATGTACTAACTCGTGCATAGGACACGAGCTAACAAATATTTGCAGCTAATTAATTCCAATTAGGCCACACAATAACCACAATCCGCCTAGAGCCCAGCTACACATAATGTAATATAAAATTGTATATTTTATTTTTGTTTTTTTAAACTTTTAGGCTAAGGGGCGCATACTTAATTAAACTGTCAATTAGCTGCTAATAATTGTATAAATAAGCCTTGAATGCGTGATGAATTCAATTAGGTCAGCTAATTTTCTCGGAAACAACTACACATACATGAAAAGCTGACTTGTTTTTCCAAGAAATTTCCACGCCTTAAATATTTAACCCTTGACCATGGCCTAATTAACCCAAAGACGGACTGTCGGCCATTGTTTATTGTGCATCAACGCCTTGCCAGACCTTTGTAATTGATAACAAGCTTTAAAAATATCTTAAGCTATCATGCTCTTTTTTTAATTGTCGCTTTAAATTAGTTTTTAATGAATTTTCTTTTATTTTTGAGACCATAAAATACCAAGCGCTGCAAATTTTATTCATATCAAAAATTAAAAATCTGTAGCATACTTTTTAGCGCGGCTTTGTGCAATTTTTCACGGTTTTCTGCTATTTTGTTTATTTTTGGTGCTGCAGACTCAATTGACATTTTGACATTTTAATCGCAGCGTGTGTAAAATTAAAAAACTTTTTTCATTTGCTGCAGCAGAGAGCGGAAAATGGCCAAAATACAACAAATATTATACTACTATATATATATATATTTTAAAAATGCGCAACAAAAAGAAAATTCCTTTAGCGACGTGACTTGTCAGCATCCAGGCACTCGAACACACACCACACACTCACACAATGCAAATGCCAAGCAAGTGGGTCAAATATACTCTGGAATTTTCGACTATAGTATACCCCAGGACTATACACTACACTTAAATTTCCAACATAAGATTGAAAAGTATCTTCAACTAGTAAATATTTTAGAAACAAATTGTTACGCTGAAAGTTTTTTGTAAGCTGCCTTGATAATTTTTTAATGTCTACAAAAGACGACACTTTCAAGATTGAAACTTAAAAAGTGTTGCAAAAAGGATTAAGTCAAGTACTAAAGAAATTTGCTCATTCTCAATAAATTTCATATTTGAACTTTTTATCTTACCGATGCACATCTAGATACTCAAACTTGCTGACAGATAGATCATAATTTAAAAATTCTTCTTTTTAAATATATTATGAAGTAACTTAGTATACCACTCACCGCATAGAGTATTCAAAAGGGCTTAATTCGAATAGGCTTAAGTTGGCTAACGAAATAACATATACTGAACAGGTACAAAAAAAAACTCCAAAACTTGCCAACATTTGGCCAAGTTGAATTGAATTAAAGATCAAATTAGTTAGATGCCAGGCCTTAATTAATTTGGAGCCTCTCTCAAACACACACACACACATAGATTGGGAGGACAAATAAATGCATGCAACTGCAACACAAATTGATTAGACTAAAAACTAAGTACAAACTGGCAAAATGAAAACTTAAGCTTACACACACTCACACACCTTGCAGCTGCATCTGCCAAGCAGCAATGGACAAACATGGCAACACACAGATACACCGATACATAGATACACAGATCCATCTGACTGGCTTGTTATCCTGATGCAAGTCGCAAACAACAACAAGGCATTAGGCCTAAGTACAAGAGCAAAGGCAGCTGTTTGACAAGAGAATATGGCGGACAGACAAGTGTTGCAGAAAGAGGGGATCAGAGAGAGAGAAGGATAGTGAGAGTATGAAGAGCGTAGAGAATGCATAGCGCCTGGAAGCTGAACAATAAAAACAGCAGCACTAAGTTGCAGGTAGAACAAGACTAACACCAACATCAACACTCTTAAGCACACAGATACTCGCACTCACAGATACTAACACACACACACACATACTCAAAGAGATTCCATATCAATGCTGCCTGCCAGCTACAACTTAAATCCCAAAACCTAAGAGCTCACACATAGTAGCAGCTTAATTTGAAGCAACAAAGTTTGCATGCTCTTCAGATATCAAATTTTAATTTTAATTATATGCTATAACTCTGGAAAGATTGACTTAAAAAGATAATTTTATCATAAAAGTAACTAAGCTAAAGTATATTTTTGAAGCAAATATTGACAGATTTTAATTTAAAGCCTTTCTGTTTATCTGTTAGTTTCATTTTAATATTCAAAAATAATGTAATTCCGATTTACCCTTATAAAAACTTACAACATCTATTCAGACTTTCGTCAACCTTAAAATATCAACTTTTTTGTTTTTCACTAATACCAAAATGTGCGTATAAAATAAATTATGCGGAAAAATAGCCCAAAGAAGTTTAAAATATCAGAAAAGTTAAGGCTGAGCCTCACTACCTATATAATTTGTAACCATACTTTTCCGATGTTACTTTTACAGAAGATACTTGGTCATAATGCTAAAAATTTCTATTAGGGGAACAATCGTAAAAAACTTCAAAAAATGATTTGATCCTTAGCGTTAATTTATTGATACAAAAATTCATTAAACAAATATTTGGCTGGCAATTCTCATTACGAAAAAATGTACGAACTATTTTTTTAATTACAATAACCCAGTCGTTCAATAAATACATTTTTAGTAAATACAAAATTTAAATTTCTTAAGGACTAAATAATTTTAAGTCACATAAAATTTTACTGTACTAGCTAACAAAATGCGGAGTAGAAGGGAATTATACAGATTTATCGATAAGTCGCAAAACAATACTTGGTAACCAAGATTTTAAATTATTCCCGGTGGTCTAGAATTTTCGAAAAATCGAATTTTTTTTCTCATATATTTCGAAAGTATAGAGCTTTTAAGAATATACTGTCAAATTTTTGGAAGGTTATTCCCAGTATTTTCTATTCTACAGCCGTTTTAGCAGGTAGAGTCAAATTCGTCACGCTGCGGCATCAATGGTCGCATTGTTCGTCGCGCGGCAGGTGTTCCGGCCCTTCTCGAAAATGTGACCTTTTGCATATATAAGATTATTTCTATGTTAATTATGTGTATATTGTAAGTTGCAAGAATAAACTTGCTGCTGGGTCGCTGATTAACTGTAGGTATTACAAATTACTGAAATTTTTGAAAATATCCACTATTAAAACTTTAAACAATATTATCTCAAAACTACTTTTTTTGGTCTGGTTTGGTTTTCGAAAAAAAAAAACTATCCAACCGAATCGTCTGAAATTTTGATATGTTGTTCACAACATCAATGCCTATCGCCCGAACTAGAATCATATTTTTATTGCAATTATTTCGTATTTTTTAATTCAAAACTGAAAAAAAATAATCGATTTTTAGAGTGTCAAATTCGAAATAGCGCCATTTTGTCAAATTTTTTTTTGTTTTAGTTCGGAACATAGCTGCAGTCATACTGATTAATGATAATTTGTTTTTGTTTTTCAGATGAATAGAAGAGCCAAATGGACAACACCGTCCAGGTCCAATTTTTTGGGAGGGTCAACTTCAACGCCATTTTTAAAATTATTAAAATTAAAAAAATTTTTTTTTTTATTTTTGTATTAAAAAGTAGTTAAATAAAAAGCCTCAAAATTTTAAATGTCGTTTTTCATTTTTTTTATAGTCAAAAAAGATTCCCGAAAATACCCTAAATTTTCGAGCTCTAGACCACCGGGACCCCTTAAAATCCTTCGCCGAGACCAAGGATCATTCTAAGGTAAAACTTTTGTTTAGGCTGATAATGAGTTATATTTTATGCAAGAAATTTGTCGCTCATTGTTGAAACACTTTTCAATACTTTTAATAAAAATTAAAAAAATAAAAACAAGTGAAAAATGTATCGCGATTTTATTCGCTATATTATCCGTGCACCAAAATGTTTAACTAAAATTAAAGAAAACTAAATTAATCTGAAGTCTAAAAAGATCACGAATTTTAGGCCTTCCAGATTGAAGTGATTTAATTTTTTTTTTTAACAATGAGCGGACTTACTACAGCAAAATTAATTCTGTCATTTTTGTATTATCTGAAAGATTTGATAAGACAACCCAACAAAAATACATTTAAAAAAATAAAGTTTCATGTCGAGCCTATCAATTATCGTAATCAGATTTACTGACTGCGAAAATATAGATATCTGCATAAAATTATAAAATAATTTAAATGCAGGAAGGTTGTCAAAATTTCAAAAAAGTAATATTTTCATTGTGAAAGATTAATTTCCACGAAATGTGTCTATCGACATTAGACCATGGTCAAACAAGGACTGAAAAGGATATCTAATTAAAACTTATTGTTTATAATGATTAAAAAAAAGCAATATTAAGAAGTAACATAAAAGCAGAAAGTTAGTACAGAGGTGTTAGGCAAGGATAATCCCTATCACCGCTACTATTCAATATAGTAGCTGACGAGGTTATGAGAGATGTATGCAGGTCTAGGCGTCGGATTATGTGGAGTCTCACCCGCCATTTGGATGAACTGGACTACGCGGAAGACATTTGTCTCATCTCTCATAAACTCAGTGATATCTAAGGCAAAGTGAATGATCTCGGGATCCTTGCCAGCAAAGTCGGACTTTCGATAAACTCTTCCAAAACCGTAGCGATGCGTCTCAACCACACCAGCCAAGGTAGCATAACCATCTGCGGGAACAAAATCGAGTTTGTCGATAGTTTCTCATACCTTGGTACCACTAATTTAAAACAGTGCTAGAGGTGGAGGAGAATATTGAGAATCGTATAAACAAACCGCGTTCAGCGTTTGGACGCTTGTTCCGGAAAAACCAGCAATTAAGCAGAAGAACAAAGCTAAGAATCTTTGATGCAAGCATCAAATCCATCTTGTTGATACGGCAACTGGACGTGTCTGACCCCGTAGCAAATCGATGTCACTCATTCGTCAAACGGTGCCTCAGAGACTATGGTATATGCGAAATATTCTAAGGCCTACTGGGATATCAAACGTGGAACTGTGGCACTAGACGAGTGAACTTCACTATGTGCACCCAGATACCAGGGCTAGCTACAGTGGCGTTGGATCGGCCGTGCTCCTAGTACAAGACCGATGACAGCATCGTCAGAATGTCTCTGGAATGAACCTCATAGGAAGAGACGACCGTGAGAGGCCTGACGGCAGCCTTGTGCATTAGGGAACATCATACGATCAGCTGGCCACAGAGAAGCAAACTGCGACTAAAAAGAGCTAGGTGGAAAGTATCTATGTTGAATGACCTATAGCTCCTCGCCGGAATACTAAAAGTAAAACAAACATAAAAGCTCATAGATATTCTCCTATTGTAAGACAATTTGCATTTACAGTGATTATCATCACGAATTAATCAAAATCATGCATCTGACATGCAAACATTAAATGGATTTTTGGGTAGAATGATAATCCTTCTATAAAGTCACTGAAGATATTTTATACATAGATCGAACATACGTTGTAGTAATACTTGATACACAAAATACAAGATTGTATGTTTTAAGAAATAAAAGGCTATGAATACGGACTATAAATTGACCAACAATAGAGCGCCGACTGAATATATATTTATCTTTTACTTCAAAAAAACTCGATAAACTTATTGAAGGCATACAATATTGTATATATAAATGTCACATAAGCTCTTTAGAACAGATTTGTAAACTTATAACCTGACTTTTAATTTTTGAGCTCTGTAGTCCTAGTTGATAATCTATAAAGATCAATTTTTGGGCTCTGTAGTCCTAGTTGATAATCTATAAAGAGCATTCAAATTTCTTGTATTGCCCACTTGTAGCTATTATTGAGTATGTAGGCAATTTGGCAACATTGCAGCGTCTTAATTACTTACATTTGCCACGCCCATTTATGGGATGCATATGTTGGCTGCCTTGCTGCCGGTTGGAGACGCTACTTGGGCAAGATTAAAATGCCAGCTTAGTCAAGACTTTTGCATATAAAATTAGTAGCTTAAATTTTAAGGGCTCAAAGCCTTGTTTGTTGTGGCATGCACCAAAGCTTACACGCACACACACACACGCACAGTCTGTGTATGTGTCTGCTGCATGCGTATGATAAAATAATTCACTCGACTGCAACTCATAAATTCTCTAAGGTAGCGCATAAATTTTCAACAAATCTCGGCAAAATGCCGCAAAGCAGCCTCAAACCCAAGACCAAACCAAACCATAGACTAGACCCACCAAGTAGTAGCCCCAACTGCATCCAACTTCACTGCCACATTGACCAACCCACCGCCCATAACTGAGGCAGCCCAACTTTAGACACTTTGCATGCCGCATGCTTAGATTAGTTGCCTCATATGTTGTTGCTGCTGCTGTTGTTGCAACTACGGCTTCTGTTCTTGTAATTGTTGCAACGGCTTGACTTTAGCTGTTCCAACATTGCAACATATTTGTTTAGTTAAATAGATGAAGACATCCATATAGACTCGCTGCACATAGAACTACTCCAGCTCCTAAGTTATTGATGTCGGGCAATAAGCAACTGTGAGTGCCACTGAAGGCGTTGTATGGGAATGGGAATGTACTGTGCGAGGGTAGGCTGAAAAGTTATTCGTTTAGCTGATGGCGAGCTAGCCAACAAAAGTCACCACTTCAGGAATAATTATAAAAAGCCCTTGGAATGATTGAGAAAAATGGTCTCTTAAAGCTTTAGGACATTCCATGAAATGCGGCTGAGATCGGCTCCCCACTTTTTATTCCAATTTTGCGTCTGAGAATATTATTTTTTTTAAATGATATTTTTAGCACTTTTTATTATTATCGGAACAGCCTATTAATGGTTTTCGCTATAAGCAATAGTTGCCTCAATCCGTCTATATCTCTGGCTGTAGTGTCCTCCAACAACAAATCCTGAGGTTCGCAGTACTGACCCCCATACTATCGCCCACTTTTTCAATATTTTGATATCATCCAGTTAAAATTAATCTTAGGCTGACTTTCATCATTCGTTCCTATTATTTGGCCAACTTATGTATTTTAATCGACTTTAACTAAATTTGTACTTTTTGAAGGTATTATTGTAGGATTTCTGAATACTATTTGGTAATGTTAAAAAATACTTTGAACCTTTTTTATTAGGTCAGCAACTTTTCAGTCTTTCCTCGTTCACGTTAAGTTAATGGTATAAGACCCACAAATCAACTGAAGTGAAAGAGCATAATTAAATTGAAATATTATTTGAGTTTAACAAGAGGTAATCGGTACTGTTGGATTTAATATTTAACAGAAATCATTAGTAAAGGTTTGGATACTTGATATCATTATATGTACAATATGCTTTCCAAAGTATATAACTTATTTTGGCATTGGTCACTGTCAGAAGCTTAAAATTTGTTTAAATAATTGCTTAGAAAAGCATATTTTACACAAAATGGCTATCAAAACTTAATTTTAATTTTATCATTAGGTTAGGTTAGGTTACGCTGGCTGGCCACACAACAGAGTGCAGCCTAGCATAGACCTTTTGGTCCTTAGCTGTGTCAGATTAGAGGTTATAACGCGAAGGGATGGTCGGTTAAAAATTTTACTTTTTTCGCGAAATTAAGTAGATGACCAACTTGCAGCCTGGCCGCCTCTTCTACTCCGACAAATGCTGGTTCTCCTAGGGTAGCCAGACGATGTCTAGAGATGGCTGGGCAGTCGCAAAATTCGTGTGCTAGGGTCTCAGGGACTTCCGGATCCCTGCAGATCCTGCATAATTCGCTTGTCGTTAGCCCAATCCTATGCGCATGCTTCGCTAAGAGGCAATGTCCTGTTAGCACACCCGTGATGGTTCTGGATTCAGTGCGTGAGAGTTTCATTATAAAATTACTTTGTTTTCCGCCGTAATGAGCCAGCATGCTTTTCGCTGTGTGACAGCTGTCTAGATTTTTCCATCTAGCTTCAACTCTGCGCTTCATGTTGCACTCCAGCATAGCGTTGAGATGTTTGATCGGTCGGCGTACGTCGTGTATTTGTCCCTCCGGAAGCTCAACACCGCTTTTGGCAATTGCATCCACCATTTCATTCCCCATTATGCCTTTATGTCCAGGCACCCAGTAGATATGCAGTTTACGAGCCGCAGCTAATCTCTGGATGACTGCCTGGCATTCAAGGACGTGGAAGGAGGATGTACAGTGCGATACAATAGCCTTGATAGCGGCTTGACTGTCTATAAAGATGTTAATCTTTGTTCCAGTTGAAGTGTTGGTGCATGCCAGCTCAGCCGCCTTCATTGCGGCGAATACTTCAGCCTGGAAGATGCTGCAATGGTCCGAAGCCTGTAACTTTGACTTACATTAAGCTCCGAGCAGTATACTCCAGCACCAACGCCCTTTTCCATCTTTGAGCCGTCAGAAAATAGGTTATAGGTATTGTGACTGGGTATAAGGCCTTTACGCCAGCCGTCTTCCTCCATCGTCACCTTTACCCTTTTCCCAAATTCAAGAAGAGTTGTTTTGAAAAAAAAGTTTTTTACTTCAATTTTCGTCGTCGATTCGACGAGCGAAGAACGCAAAGAAAAAGATTTGTTTTGATTTTGAAGAAGAGTTATTTAAAAAAAAAAAAAAGTTATTAATTTAGTTATCAATACCGGATATATACAGAAGAGAAAAAGCAGAAACATGAAAAAATATTCGTCGTCTATTCGACGAAGATCACTTATTTAGATTTTAGATAGCATAAAATAAGAATTTTTGATAGTGCTTTGCTAAATATTTTTTGGACAAAATATTCTTGATTAACCCTTTCATACACTTGTTGTTTCTCTGCAACATTTCCTTTTTGAATGCGCATATTTTTTAAACAACGAAATTTTCGATTAATTAAAACAAAAACTTAGCTTTAATCCATTGACGTTAATGTTGCATTATTATTTACCTTGATTTTTGGGCGTTCGAGTATCGTAAATCCGCAACTTTTGGCTTATAAGCTAAATTTAGATAAAGAAAAATCGAAAAACTGACCAGTTATTTCTTTTATTATTATTTTATTTATTATTACTTTTGAATTAAATAAAAAAAAAATTATTTGCAAAAGGTTTTTAGTCTCTTAAGGCACTTTGTTGTATATTTAAAACATCTTATTGAAACTAGTAGGAATTACTTGAAATTTAAAAAATTTAATTCAATTTTGTTTCTTGACTACTATACAAAAAAAAAAAACGTCAAAAATAATCTTCCTGCCTTGTCAAAAAAACCTACATGAAAGCGTTCCACGTGTTTGATTTAAAAACAATATTTTTTATGTGTAATGTACTTACTTCCAACAAATTTTTTAAAACACATTGTTAATGATTTAAATGTTTTTTTTAGAGCATTACCAAAACCATTGTATTTAACAAATCTACCAAAATATACACTCAACTGGCCAATTAAAATTTTGTGTCAGCAAAAAACCCCAAAAAAATAATGAGTGTTAATCTCATACATCACCCCGCACCCTAAAACACTTTTTTACTATTTGTAAATATTGTAAATTATAGATTTTTCAATCCCTTTTAAAATATATTTATTTTAACAAGTTTATTATGCATTTCAATTAAATTTTAAGCCCTCGTAAATATTTTTTTAACATTACCATTACATAAAGCATGTTATAATAATAACGCCCTACTATGAGCGCAAAAAAAAACAAAAACACAAAGCTTTAAAACAACAAAATATACAACTACAACAAAACTAATGTAAATCGCTTCGGGATATAAAAAGTGCAGAGCCAGGCTATCTGAACTATATATATATTATAACAATGCTCCGAACTCCCCATATACTTGAATTTTTATTACAAGCGCATGTCAACATTTTTGATTTTTGCTCTTGATAAAAATCAATGCATTTTTATGGCACGAACCGGGCGAACTTACAAATTTAAATACAAAAAAAAAATGTTACAAAAAATTAAAACAACAAGAAACAATTTTACAATGTAATGTGGAAACAACAACAACAAAAAAGTGAAACTACAACAACAAAAATGGCATTTAAAAAATGCCAAAAAATGTTTGCTGTTGCATTTTGCACGCATCATTGATGCTCAATGGCGTGTGCACACACTGATACAAAATGGCGGCACCGTGTTGCCACATCCATGTGTGTGTGTGAGTGTGTGCGTTTGTGTGTGTGTGTGAGGCCCATAAACAAAAAGTTTGCACAAACTCAATTTGTTGAGCACGGCTTGTGTTGTTTTGCTGTTTTTTTTTTGTTTACTTTCGACTGAGCCTAAGTAAATCAAAAGGTTTTGCTTTTCCTTCTCAAAAACTTGGCTAATAAACGCAGTTGCAACTTGCAGCCCCAGAACTTGCTTGTTGCAAGTTTATGCCTGAAGTCACATAAATTTTAAAATGCTTCCGTGCTTCCACTTTTAAGCTATCTCTATCTGCAGCAACTGTTGGAGCACTGAAAAAAATAATACAAATTTTGGCAGAAGCTAAAAATTCTTAGGTATGCAATTTTCTACTCATGCTTTCACTTTTTCGCTTTTGCGATGAAGATTTTTATATAATTTTGGTTTAACTAAGAATCTTCGTTGCTTCTTTCTGTAACGATTTCGACTATTGAACCTGCTAATCTTTGCCGAATATCTACAACATCCGGAGGTAAACCTCTTATATTTTTTTCAATTTTCAATCGTATTTTTTTTTCATAATATAAGTATTGTTCTAAGCTACCTCCATTTTGAGTTGCTTCCAGGGGCATCCAGGAAATATAAACCACCATTCCATTATCAGTTGCCTTCATTAATGTATCATAAACTTCCTTTTGTTGGGGATTCAACAGTGGTACATCCGTTTGAACTACTAAATCTAATTCCTGGTGACCATATTCACGATCCCGTTCCAATCCTCGATTAAATGCGTCATTTATTTCACGATTTGGCGCTGGCATTCCTAGCCTGACTAATAAACTATTTATCACCTCATTTATCTCAAGATCGGGATTTCTGGAACTGACGCGAATTTTATGTAAAATATCTTCCTTGTATTTATGCCACACATTAGATGGGTTCAATGCAAAGCATGTCGAAATTATGATAGCAAATAATGTGCGAATCTGACTTGGCGATGCAGAGATAATAGCTTCATTGTCGTATCCCAATGGGTATCCTTTCCTAGCAATTTGAGTTCCATATATGCAGCACGATATGTTGGGAATATTGTACCATTAACAGTCCGTACTCGCAAATAGAAGCATTCATAATTTTTTGGATGAACTATATACATATGACCAAGAACATCAGTAGAACGCACATCCGGATTACCAGGAACCGTATTCCTTTGCTTCCGTCGTTGAAAATTCTTCGATGAAGCGTTCCAAGTGTAATAACGTGGCATCTCCGAGTATAGCAAAGTTCGTGCAAAGAGATCGCTTTGGCAGATCGCACAGAAACTGGTCAATGTTGTCGCAGGAGGTATTTCAGCACGTTGAATAAAATTCGAAGCCGTGAAATATACTCGTTGACCATTCTCCAGATGCTCCGCCAAATGCACAACGGTAGAATGACGTTCGTGAATAGGGAATGCGAATATACGCCAAATTGCTTCGTTGCAGTTCGCATAACGACCAACTTGATAGCTCGCAATTATATCGTAAGTATTGGAGGATTCGATGCCAAAAACCGCCATATCGCTGCCTTTCGTGACAAATTGGCAAATGTATTTTATGGACTATACTGAATTGCAATACTCAACGTTGCAATGTGTCTTGAACGTTTTGGAAATAAGTGGCGAAAATGGAACAATCCAACTGTTGTTGACAACGAAATCTATTCTTTCACTTTTGTTGTGATATTTCGATCGTTATCATCGAGCCATACTAACGCGGCGCTCTTCCCGCTCTTCAGAATTCCTTGTGCTTCTTCAGTCATTTCATTCGCAATGTTTCGTATCCTTCTTGCATAACGGCTTTGTCGGGAAAGATTCGATCGTCTTGGTCGCGGCATTGTAAATGATGATTCAAAGAGAATACAAATTACTGATGATTTTTCTGCTGATATTTCTTACAAAATTTACATTATAAAATTCTCTACTTAACCATAGACAAAATTACGTTTAGCTGTCATTTTTATAATTGTAAAATTTGTTACCATACTTAACCATAGACATAATTACGTTAAGCTGCCATTTGCATTTTTGTATTCCATTTCAGATGCGCTTTTGTTATGCCACGTTATATAGTGATGGGATAAAAAGTATCCTATATCCGTCTCCTGACTCCAAGCTACCTCTCCACCAATTTTCAGCTAAATCGGCTCATCCGTTCTTGAGCTATAAATAGTGTAACGAAAACCACTTTCTATTATATATATATATAAAGATAACATCTTTTTTGCTGTATTAAAATGCCTTCCAAAAAAGGGTTTTTTACAGTGTATCTGTATCTTTCAACTGCATGTATATCTTTCTGCTTATAGCAAAGCCCGGGTCAAAGCCAATGTTGGGCTCTCTCTAAGCACTCAATGTATAGTCTCAGTTATTGATTAACTTGGCTGCCCCAACTGAATCTCTAGCTGTGCTCCATGCAATCTCCCACCATGCATGCCCACATCGTCGCCTCTCCCACCAATGACAACGAGTTGGCATGTTGATTGTACAATTGTGTGTGTGTGCCAGTGTGTGTGCAAAGAATCCCTTAAGATTCTAATTTATATCACTGTATTTCATGCGAAACTTATTTCCTATTTCCGCGCTACGCGCTGCGAAAATGTCGGACGTGATTCAATTATAAAATGCGGTTTTCAAATCGTTGCAAAATTTATGTATTTCATTTTATTTCGTTCTGACTTGGCTAAGGACTGCTCTTTGTCGTTGGTTTTCCTTTTTTTTTATATCATTTTGGTTCACATGTGTGCCGGGAGTCTGCCAGCCAGTAGCCTGCTGACTCTTTTCGACATGTTAATGGACTGGCTCATAAAAAAGCCAACCGGAAGAGAAGAAAAAAAAAACTGTCGTCGTGCCGCCTACCCCAAAATGAAATTTCAAGCCGGGCAGCGCTTTTCAACACTTTTGCCGCCACTTGAGTAGGCACAAAAGGTTGTCTGTCTGCAGTACCGACCACATTTATAGCGTCAGTACCAGTTCTAGGGCCACTTCAGGTTGCACTTATAGTTTTGCGCTTACTTTGGCACATTTCAAGCGCTCCGCGAATTTTACAAATTAATTATGCACTTCCGTAGCCGGCTTTTGGCAGTGCTTAGTGTCATTTGACTCTTCAGTCCGCCATTTTGCTCAACGCACATTTAATGAAAAGGTTCTTGCGGTCTTGTCTTTTGTATGTCGACGACGGCCATTGTTCAAAATGGCAGCCGCCATTTTCTCTGCTTCAGCGGTGGGCGCCCAAAGTGCGGGTTGGACGCAGCTAATTGAGCTGCATTTGTGGCAGCGGCTGTTGCTCTATCAATTTGCACAGTTAATTGCTGATTGACCTCAAAAGTTGCTTTTAATGTTGCAGATAATGGTCTGTCTGCCCCTGCCCGCTTACCTCTCTTCACTGCATATTTACTTATACGTAAAGCATAAGTGTATAGAGAAGTGTGCTTGCTGCGCCTTGAAGTATGCCACAGCATTTGCAAATGCAACTTAAGCCTGGAATTTTAAGTGCGCGCCATGCGGTTTAATGGCTGCCATTTAACTGACTGCAGCGGTAGCTGTAAATGTAGCTGCAGCTGTAACAGTTATTGCAACTGTAACTGTGTCTGCGCTACCTGTGGGGGCTTATAACGGTGCTTAAAGAGTGTTTGGCAAAAATAATATTTGTAACGCGAAAAAAAACCAATGTATTTTCATAAAAATGCATTTAAAAACTATGTAGATATATACAAATACGCGCGAAAGCACACACACACACACAGATACAGATGCACACGCACATTGATATTCATCCAAAGAGTGACTGTCAGGGATGTTGCATTTTCTTGTAGTTTTGTGTCATTTCCCTGACATTTATTTGTCCCGCACAGCGGCAACTTCCATCATTCACGCTTACAACTCAGCTAAAGTCATAAATCGCAATGCATGGGATTATGCAATTTTCATGTTTCCATTTAAGCAACAATAGCAACAAACAAAAGCAACAACAAAAATTGCAACAACAGCGTAAAAAGCTGAACTACAAAAAAAAACCTTGTTAAGAACAGTGGACTGTAGTTTATCTAATATAATATGTACAAATTTGATTATGTGAAACGACGCTTTTAATTTAATTAACAAACAGACTGGTGGAAAAATTGTTAGAGTAGAAAATAACTTCGATGGCATTTAATGATGACCTTGAGAAATCTTTACAGTAGTCTAATTAAGGCATTTTGATAATCACAGGCTGTGACTATTGTGATGCTATATATACTCTACTTTGGTTTCTTTGTGGGTCAACACAAACGTGTACTGCAGAAAACAAAATTTGGAAGATGCACAGAAACAACCAATTACAAATGGCTATGTCCAGATACTTTATCATAATACAAGAATATCTTTTAAAACATTTCTTTAGTTTAATAACACAGCCACACAAAAAAAAAAATTTCGGGTCTAGAGGTCAGACCATATTTACTATATGTTTTCGGTGTCGCAGAATCCGAGGCCTAAAAAGCCTCAGCACGTCAGGGTCCTGACATAACCTTAAAAAGCCTCATACAACATTTCATTCGAGTCCTGGGGTCAATCCATTTTTTTATATGTTTTATTTTGTCGCTGAATCCGAATCCGAGATCCAAAAAAATCACTTTGGTCTACCTTTTAAAAGTTTTTAGACGGTAACATGCATAATATACCCTTTCAATAAATAACAAAAAATGGCGTGAAAAAACTGTTGCCTATCCGCCAGGCGCAATTGCAAAATATAACTTTGACTTCATCTGACAAGCTGCGAGTCGCGACTGTAGGAGGCAGACCTCGGATTCGGATTCAGCGACCCCGAAAACTTATAGTAAACATGGTCGGAAAAAAATTTTTTTTTTGTGGCTGTGTAATGAATAGTTTTTGGAAAGTCACTCAAGACTCCAATAATGGCGATACATCAAGTTACGCTGACTGAGTTAAAATGGCAAAGTATAGTATAAAAATTGTAGATATGTTTGTATACAGCTTAATCTTAATATTTGATAAGAATAGCTCGCATAAAATTTTGTAAAAAGTTTTCTTCAAAATATTGTAGACAGGGCCATCTTTGCTGCTAATATAAGCCTACATTGCGTATACGTAGTTTATTTTAAAGTTCATTATTTTTGATTGAACACTCGTAGATTTTTAACAAATTTATTTACATTACAAAAAAAAAAAAACAGTCGAGGCAGTACCTGACAGTTACATACCCTGTGCCTTTATTCTCGAAAAAATTGTATTCCTACATATTCCTTCCAATAATTTTTCAATTGGAAAATTGTTTTTTGGGGCAAAACAATATTCATACCTATAATCTCCGCAAATTTGTGCCGATTTAGATGAGAACCGAGAGTTATGACAAAAAAACAATTTAAAGTATATGGGGTAAATATCAAGTTGATATGTTGAGGAGTGTAGGAGAAACACGGTAAATCGATTGATAATATTTGGATGTGAATTTGTTCACTAAAACCACATTAATCAGTTTACCAAAAATTGTGAGTCTAGGTGGCTTATTATCATAATTTTGTAGAATCAAAAATTGACGCAGTTATTGGCTAGGGGTGGTGAATTTTGTTAATTTTTGACATTCGGATGCATTCATGACTCATCGCTTTGTCAAATTTGACACCAAAATATTAAGCGGTTTGGCTACGGGAGAACGGGGGAAGATATTGACATGATTCAACAAACTTCATTTTCTCAGGAAATATACTCCTTAGGTGGTAAAGTTTCGTATCTCGGAGATCTAGGTATTTATACAGACATAGCTCAAACGCTAGACGAGGCTATGACAAGCATTTTGGAAGAAAGATCTTAGGGTCTGCCACGCCTCCTTCGGTCATGCCCATACTTTGCACATATCTAGTATACTTTTAAGTATAGGGAATACAAAGTAATACACATAATAATCGCATCGAACAGAGAAAAGAGATCTCCATGCTCTTTCTAGGGGCGACTCACAAAATAGTCAAGTCAAGGAAAACTGTTTTTTTATTAATCTTTATTTATATATTTTATTATAATACAATGCAGTAGTGATATATGAATATTAATATAAATAAAAGTCAAATCTAAATTAATTTCTCCCCGATTTTTATTATTTTCTATTATTTTTGTCTTACAGGTAAAAGCAAATGTTTTGCAAGCAATTTTCTTCAAAATGCTTTCTGGAATGGCTTCTGAACTACTTCCCTTATCGAGCCAAATATTTAGACGGGGACTTCTAGGCTATGGAACTTAAACTTATCCAAAGATATTATATTAAAAACAAAAAAAAGTTAAGACATTGCGAAAATAACTCGCTGTAAAATCATTTAAAAAAAGATCTAGAGGGAATCTAAATTATTTGCATTAATGTTGGTACTAAAATTAGCACGCTTAAGATTAGATGTTTGATAGATGGACCCGACAGGACGCTATGAAGATGGGAGGGCGTCACTGGAGAACAGTAACTGGAGTATCGTGAGCATTAAAACCAAAACTTGAGGCGGTTCTGGAACGACCTAGGTTGTAAAAACCACTGATGATGATGATTTGAGGTAGGTAGATTGAAGTGGTTGCCTGCCCAAAAAGCCCGTTGTGATGCCACTTGAGTCAGCCCTCTACTCTCCTGTATCCTCTTTGAACCAACCTGTCGATTTAATAAACGAATTAATCTTATATCTGCAATTTCATGCATCCACACAGGAGGTGCTCCACTGTTTCCTCTTGTTCTATCTCCTGACAGCTTCTACAGTAGTCAAAATTTTATATATTGATATGTATCGATAAACCATGACCTTTGGCTTAATTTGAAAAAAAAAAATGAAATTTAAAATATCGGCTACACAAAGAGCAATCCTGGAGAACGGAAATGGAAAATGTAAAAAGGAGAGGCTATTGTATTATTACAGCAAAAAAAGAAAACTTTAATCAAATCTTTAATCACAAATAGTATCATCGGCACACAAGTACACAGTAAAAAAAAAGGCACAAATAGGTGCTATCTATTATATCAAGGACAAATTTAAAAGTCTGTGCAAGAAAAAATATCCACGTAGAAGGGTCACACTATATTTTGTTCCTATAACTTTTTCGGAAACTCTGAGGTCGCCTACTTCTTCACAGTCGACAGGCTTTTTGGCGCTTTAAAACCATTTTGCTAATTCTTCATTAACAACATGAGTTTTTTAAAGAAGCAGGCTTAAATTATTAGAAATCTGCTTTAAAATTAGAATCTAGGAAATTCTCCATACAAGTTACGAAACTAAACTTTTTATCAGAACGATCTTCACCTAAGTATGTCATGCTATACCTTTGGTGGCCATTTGTTGCGTAGCCGCTTCTTATTGCTTCCTCTTTAACGTCCTCTGCAACATCTATCCAATAACAAACACAAACCAAGAATTTTTATTATAAATTCTCTGAAAAACAAACTGTTAAACCTATTCCAAGAACTGTCAACAAGAATACCGATAACAAAATAGCAGCAACGACAATGCGCCATTGCAGTTTCAGTTGCATTAACTTGCTTTATGCTGTTTTGCGTTATGCTCCCTTCTCACTGATATGATATGCAACAATAAAATTATGAAAAAAATAAGAAAAGAGAAAAAATTGCTAAATGTATTAAATAAGAAGAAAAAGCAACGAGCGGAAGGCGACAAGCGGATATAGAACGCACGCATATGACAACACAACAATAACAACAACAAGGGAAACACAAGGAGAACAAAGACAACCGGAAATGCCTCCAAAGCCATTGTGACGTACAGCGCGTGAGTGAGTGAGAAGGAAACTTAAGTAGCAAGGATGTGAATAAGGCGGATAGGAATGCGTGTATGTATGGGTGTGTGTATATGTGTGTGTGTGAATATGCAGCACTTGTCGCAACGGAAGCCATCAAACAATGACGCACAAGCTGGCAAAAAAAAAGATGACGGTTTCATATGATGGCAACAAAAAGGGTTAAGTTATAAAGATTTCAGAATGAAATGCAAGCTGCAAGCAATTTATAACTAAGCTTGTTTACATAAGAAATGAGAAACATATTTGTTTAAATATATAATAGTTTAAATGTCAACACAAGAGTCGCGGCAGTCGCAATATTTAATCACAAGACTTTTGATCGTGATTATATTATATGTCAGTTAAATAGTCTTTTTTAAGTACCTAACGCAATTCAAGCAAGAATTCTCATAGAAATGAAGGCAAATACAGCTGTAGTTAAAAGAACTATAAATGATTTTGAGATAATTTTGAGTAAATGCGAAAAAGAAGTCTGCTTTTAAAAGCAGGGAGAGAGATGTTATAGATTAAATTCTCAAAATATTTAAATTTTTCGCGCTTTTTTGCCTCAAATGCCACCGGAAATAAGAGAACATGGCATGGTCGAAAATTGTGCATACATCAGTTCAGCATCGCCTTGCAACTAAATGCCGAAAAAGAACCAACTTTAAAGTATAAGACTAAAATATCAGCAATCCAGCCAGTTTAAATAAGTTTTTAAAATAAAAACAAAAGACTTGCAATCTTTTCAGCATTGTGTATGCATTTTAAAAGAGACGAAACTTTTAACGTTTAAATTTGGGATATGTTGTCACTCTTGTTTTAATTTTTCAAACTGCCATGAAACGCAAGCTGCCACTCCTTCATATCCTTGCCACTTGCCGCTGAGGCACATGCAGCTTCAATGCCAAACGCAAAAATTAATAAACTACCAAACTGTACATGACAAAAATCCACAGCATACAGAACAAACACATAAACACACGCAAAAACCCACACACTCTCATACTGCATGCCTTTGGCCACAAAGAGCTAACAAAATTTTTAATAAAACTCAACGCAACACAGAACTCTTCGCTCCCTGCTCCCTGCTCCTTGCTCTCTTTAACTTCATCACCGAAACAAACCCAAAAAGGTAAACACGCGAAAAGTGCTAAAAAAAAAATAGAGATAGAAAGAGAGAAATGCTAATCAAAAGCAGCGCAACGTCAAAGCGACGTCATAAACCAAACCTCTTACTAACCCCAACATGGTTTAACATGGCGTATGCGTAACGCAAATCAAGCGTCGCCATATGCACAGCTGACGCTGACGCTAACGCCAACGTCGACGTTAACGCTGTCATTGGTTAAGCGGCGAGAAAATCAAATTAAGCTGTAAGCAAATTCTGACACCGAACTGCCATGTATAAACATTTTTAATATATCAACTCAAACATGGATCGCAAAATCCCAAATAATAAGAAATATATATTAAATAATACAACATAAAAATATGCAACGCTAAGCCCAAAGAAAAATGCAAAAATATAAAGTGGATCGTAACTACTACGAATTTATTTTTGTTTGTTAATAAACTTATTTTTACTTTCTATACATATTTTTACAAAAAAAATTTTTGGTAAAATAAGAAATTTTAAAAGTAATATTTTAAAATTTTTTAAATCATTTTATTCGCAATCAAAATCAGATATAAAAATAATTCTTTTTTTTTAATTAATTCAATGCTTTAGTCAATAATACAAGGAAGTTGTGACTACTTTTAAATTATATAAATAAAAATAAAATATATTTATTTTTTTTTTTTTAAATATACAGTGAATTTCAAAGCTATAGGACAGTCTGAAAATTTTTTGTTCAAATGTAAATATTTCGGTTCATAAGCACGATCCAGCAAAACTTCCTTTTACAAAAACAACTGCCTAATATTGGAGCTTTTAATTTACCGTAAGGTTATTGCACTATTGCTTCACACGGTGTTTCGCAATAGCTTATGCATGGATAAGTCATTTTTGATGCAATTTTGGTCGTTTCATTACTATAGGACAGTAGTCTATTATAAGGAAATTAAGTGTAAGGATGGCATAAATGCATTTTATTTCAATTTGAAATCTCTTTTTGGTAATTTTATGATAAATCGATGCAATGTGTGAATATAAGTTTGTGGTAGAGAGACCATATAATAGCGAAAAACGACGTGGGCAGAGGATGATGTATATTTTATGGAAAAACATATAAACCGATAACATAATTATATTTGAAATTTCTTTAGAATCATCGAGAAATAAGTAAAAAATAAAGTAAATGAGAATTCACAGGCTTTCTGACCGCAAGAGTCGCCCTAAAAAGGATATTCGCGAGTTTATCTACTTGAATTTAGACGTTGTCCTGTTAAAATAATAGCATTCCGCCGAAGTTTTACATCGGAATGGTATCAAAACGCTCAGACAGACATGTCAGCATTCGCCGCTGCTCATTTCAGATGAGTTTAATAGGGGGTCGAGGTTTAATTGGCTTTAAACGCGCCCCGCACAAAAACCAAGCCGCTTCTAAAATTTCGCCAAGAAAAATATCATTTTATCCTTTGCAAATCCCTCCAATTGTAATTATATTCACCCGGACTACTCGAACTCAATGATTTATAATTGGAAAATATAAAAACAATTAACCTTATAAGTAGAATCTTTAAAAATCATGCACAAAAAATTACGCAAAAGCGCGCCTATTGAATTCCTAGTGAATTCAAAGCGAGCATTTCTTTAGTGGTTCAAGATTTGGACATCCTGACATGCGTCTCTCGTGGGCCCTTCTGGACGATTTGCTAAATTGTAGTTTTGGACACTTTATGGTCCACTATTGGCAACAAATCTGAGCAAGGATCTGAAGAAAATGATGAATTTTTTAAGATTATTCGTTTTTACCACTACGAAATCTTACCAATAATCTTTTAAATATATTTTTTTTACTTCTCGATGTTTCCAAAGAAATTACAAATTCCAAATTCCAAATAATTATGTATCGGTTCACATGTTTTTCCATAAAATAGACATCATCCTCTGCCCACGTCGTTTTTCGCAATTATATGGTCTCTCTACCACAAACTTATATTCACACATTGCATCGATTTATCATAAAATTACCAAAAAGAGATTTCAAATTGAAATAAAATGCATTTATGCCATCCTTACACTTAATTTCCTTATAATAGACTTCTGTCCTATAGTAATGAAACGACCAAAATTGCATCAAAAATGACTTATCCATGCATAAGCTATTGCGAAACACCGTGTGAAGCAATAGTGCAATAACCTTACGGTAAATTAAAAGCTCCAATATTAGGCAGTTGTTTTTGTAAAAGGAAGTTTTGCTGGATCGTGCTTATGAACCGAAATATTTACATTTGAACAAAAAATTTTCAGACTGTCCTATAGCTTTGAAATTCACTGTATTTATTTATTTTTTATTTCTATTGCAAAGAACATTATTCTAACTTTCAGCTCAATAATAAATTATCTTTTAATGATCGAAAACAGTCATCAGCATCATCAATTCCTTTATCTCCGGTTGGAGCATAGGGCCTCAATAAAGCACTTCCACCTGATCGGTTTTTGGCTAGCAATTTTAGCTCGTTCCATGATTTTCCGCATTCATCGACCCTTATTGTAGCGACTGTTGTCTTAGGAAACAGTACATCTAAATAACTTTTGCATAATTTAAAAAATATGTCAAAAATGCAATCTCTCCGATTTTATTTCATTTATAATCTAATCAAAAACACAGTAAAAAAAATATTTGCAAATTTTGATTAAAAGCTTAAAATTAAAATTAGTGATTTCTTATTTTCTCTAAATAAATAATTCTCTTTCTATCAACATTTTACTAAACTGAAAACGATGGATATTTTCTTTCCTTCAAAAATTTGTTTAAATGGAGAATTTATGCTTTATAGTATTTTATCATAAATTTTATTATAATCAGCACTATAGAAATGTTTTTAGCGAATTTCATCAGAGCAATTTTAAACAAATTTTTAAATGTATCATGAATTAGTCAAAAGAAAATAAATTAACGTGGGAATTTTGGGAATGTCATTATTTTTAAATTATTATCATTAAAATATATACAGAATTTTTTTTTTAAATTCCATTGCATAGAACATTATTCCAATTTTCATCTCAATAATTTCATATTTTTTTAAAGATCAAAAGCTGCACTTACTAAATACATTTTATACATACATAATGGAAAAAATAATGCCAAAAATGCAATCTCGCTGATTCAATTTAACTTTTAATCTAATCAAAAACACTGTCAAAAAAAATATTTGCATATCTTGATTAAAAGCTAAAAACCTAAAATAGTGAAATTTGCTTGTTTTTTAAAATAGTTTTTAGCAAAATTTTAGTAAGCTGGAAATGGTTGATTTTTTGTTTCTATGAAAAATAAGTTGAAAAGGAGTTTCTATATTGTACTTTTTTATCTAAAAAAATATATATATGATATAGTCAACCGATTTTGTTCAAATTTCAAATTTTTGTTTTTAATTTTCGAGGTCTTCCTGAAACACCCCTATGGGAGCTATATAATTTAACCTTGATATCAAAAAATATAAACAAACTTATCTCCTATGGAATAATATGGGATATAATGTGAAAGTTTAGTTACTCTAGCTCTTACCATCTCTAAGATCTAGGCGATCAAACGGACGGACGGACAGACGAACATGACAGACATGGGTATATCGACTTCTCTGAGTCACACTGATTATAATTCAGGTAACTTTTTGGTGTCTCCGACGACTAGTTCACAAACTTAATATGCACTTTGTACCATACAGTACAGGGTATAATAATAAAAGATTTGTTTGCTACTACCTAGAGAAAAAATGTAATTAATTACCTCAAAAAGAAGCGTTTATTCATGACACATACAAAAACTTTATATTACAATTTGTCGTCTAATTTTCACTAAAGACTTAGCAGTCTATCGTGCGAGTCCCCCTATGTGGATCAACACTTGTGGCCTATTAATTACACGTTAGATATATCATTATTATTATTGGGAGATCTTGTGTGGCACCATTTAAATCTTAACTTTCTTGCTCTGGAAGACGGTCTTTCTGAATTCAGCAACCGTGCTAACAAATTTGGATGAGATCCAAGAAGCTGTAAGTAGCTTTATGCCTGCAATTGGAATACATCCCCTATTTTAGGCATCCTTATATCTTTTTTCATATCACTAGTACACATGTACCAGGAATCATTCTTTTCTTGACGAGTCCCCTGCAAATTGGGTACCACCAATATCAAAAAGGAATACCTCAACAAAAGAACTAATCACGTCGCTGATACATAGCCATTTAACATTGAGACACGACAACCCTCTCACGTATTCAGATTCAAGCTCAGATGTCTTCAAGTTACCTTGAAAAGGAGATCAGCATCACCAGATCACTAGAATCGCTGATAAGTCATATGCTTAGACATCATAATATAAAATAACTCTGAGCCACTTCTATCTTGTAACAACTTTTTGAACTTCCAGTGACGTCACAATCTTTAAAAACTTTTCACTAATAAAAGAGTCAAACACTTAGTAAAAGTTGTAAATAAGCTTCATTATAATAAACGCACTCTCTACAAATATGTCTATACATATTTTACTATGCATGCGCATGTGACTGTATGTGTGTGAGTGTGCCTGGGTGTGTGACTGTCGGGTTTTTTTTTTATATTGTTGTTGTTGCTGTTGTGGCTCCAAATAGACATGCAAACCTCCAAAGAGCACTGGAGTACTCTGTTGTTGCCAAAAATGGCAACAAAAACAATTTAAATATAAATAATTTGCTTGCTCTTGTTCATGCTCATTGTAATTCTTTATTGTTTTTGTTATTGTTGTTGTTGTTGCTTACCGGAACTGCTGTCTGGTTGTTGTTGTAGCTGTTGTTGTTGTTGTTGTTGACGTTGCCTCATGCATTATAAAGTGTCTGGCCATCATCTGATGTGGACTCTGTACTGAAACCCCCAACTTCGTTGTTGTTGTTGTTGGTCATTGGACTGCAGTTGATTTTGTTGCATTGTGTGTTGGCTCTTGGCCATTGTTGGTCGCGGTTGGAGGCGTGGCTCAGCCTCTGGTTTTTGGCTTTCTGGTTGGCAACTCTGGCCACACAACTAAATAATTTAGTTGATGCAACAACTGCAACGCTCCCACTGTCAATCAGTCACTCTGTCAGTCAGTCCATGTGGCTGGCCAGGATGGTCATACCGACATAATATGCTTTGTTTACAATATTTTACATAAATATTAATCAATGCTCATAATTAAGGCTAATATGCGCTAAAATTTGTTAGCAAAATACGAAAGACGTGAACTGGATAGTGATTTTTAATAATGAGCCAAAAAATGTAATATATTATAGTATGAATTATCACAATAAAATTGATATCCTTACAATTGCTAAAATATATATATTTTAATGTCTTTATTGACCAAAATATGTTAAATATTCATTTACTTACTAATTACCATACAGTTTAGACTCTACAGCTTTACAAATAAGATATTTATGTTTATCACATTAAATCCGCATATTTGTTATGTGATACCAAATTATTAAGGAAAAATAGTATAAAATATTACAAAATTTGCTAAAACATATTTGGCTTAATATGTTGCAAATGAATGAAGAGTAAATGCCAGCTCTGTTTGCACTATTTGCAATATTTATTGCAATATATATTTTATTAGCGAGTAAGATTAACTGGCCTAAGGCAAAAAAATGTATTTAATCATAACGAAGCTTACATAAATATTTTTATTCAAAACTCTATTAATTATTTTAATACACTACAATATTTTTTCCAAAAATACTTATTATATGCTTTTTGATGCAAATGTATATTAAGTATACGTTCTGTTAGCACGTAAAGACCTTAATAATTGCAAATAGATAGAAATTCTGAGAACTACGTTTTCATGCTAATGTTGCTTTGGTCTTACATTCATTAATACTACTTCTACGAATTCTGGACTCCTAAGTGGAGCATAGAGCCTCAACAATCTACTTATATCTAAGTTTGTTATGCTCATTTTCATTGACGTCATTCCATGTATAATGGGCTTTTAGCATTTCTGCTTCGATTGTACGCCTCCATGTACTAGCTGGCGTCCCGGGACGGCTGGAACCTTGTGGGTTCCAGCGGAGAGCTTGCAGAGCGATGTTGTTATTTGGCCGTCTTACTGTGTGGCCGATCCAGTTCTAATTGCAGCGTTTGATCTCATACGCTACGTGTGTTTGCTCAGTGCATGACCATAAATCCTTGTTCGAAATTCCACCACCACCAAATTCGCAGAATTCTTTTTAGACACCGGATTACAAACACCTGAATTTGAGAATTTATGCTGGATGTTTCTTTCCAGGATTCGCACCCGTAAAAGAGCACAGACTTCACGTAAGAGTTGAATATGCGAAGTTTCGTTTGGGTTGTAAGTTGAGTAGATTTCGATATTGGCCCCAATTGTGCAAAACAGATCTCGCTTTGCAAATTCGTGATTTGACGTCTTCGTCCGCACCACTTTTGTTAGTGACTACGCTGCCCAGATACACAATGGATCGAACGCAATCCAACCTTTCAATCTGTAGTGTAATATTGGGATCCATAGTGGCGGCGTATCCGCTGCACACGATTTTCGTTTTTGACCTATTAATTTCCAAACCAACTTTACGCGAGCAGTTGTTGATTTTTTCGAGATTGTCTTGGATATCGGAGCAGTTATGCCATAATAAACCTAGATCGTCTGCGTATTCAAAATCTCCCAACTGCTTAAACGGGCTCCATTATATGCCTTTGCGCCCCGTGAGTGAAGAAAAGTAAAGGCGATAGCAAGCATCTTTGCCTAACTCCAGTCTTAATAGAAAATGGATCAGAAAGTTGATCAGAATGGCTGACCCTACATGTGAAATTATTATATGCGGCTTTGACCATGTTTATAATCTTATCTGGCATGCCTCGGTTGAGAAAGCTGTTCCACAGAAAAGGGCGTTTTAGGCTATCAAACGCTTTCTTAAAATCAACAAAGGCAGCGTAGATTGAGCATTGAAACTCGTTGACTTGCTCAAAGATGGTGAGAACTGTATTTATTAAGTCTATACAGGATCAGTTTTGTCGAAAACTAAATTGGTTTTCTGTTTCGAACTGTCTGGGCATAGACTTCATAGCAGTGCAACACAACTGCACCACTTTGATGGAACTCTCTGTGGACTATATCAGCAAACATTTTGTGGATGTAAGTCAGAGTCAGGAGTTCTTACAATTGAGTGCTGATCGGTTGGACAATCTGCTGTCCCGCGATGATCTTCAAGTGACATCTGAGGAAAATGTGTTTGAAAGTCTAATGGCTTGGTTGCGCACTGATGCGCCCGCTCGTAAAAAACACATCCCGAAACTGTTGGCCAAGGTGAGGCTGCCACTAATGAAGCCTTCTTTTATTCATGAACATGTGGAGAGCGTGTGCAGGGCGAATAATTGTCAGCATTTAATTATAGAAGCATATAGGTGTCATGCCATGCCCGAGCGACTGTTAACAATTGGCATCAGGAAGAGAACGGCAAGTACTGATTGTTTGCTGGCAATTGGTAAAAGTAGCCATGATCTTGTCCTTGAAACCTACTGCCTTATGCAGAAGCAATGGACGATTGTAAAAAAAACTAGAATTATTAGGTCTACAACTTTTTAATTTTAAAAATTATATAAAACAAAAATTGTATCTTATTTATGTTTCAAAATATTGTCCGTCACTTTCCACTACTTTGGCCCATCTTTCAGGCAACAAACGAATCCCGCGTCGGAAAAATTCTTCATCCTTTGATAAGATCCAAGAATCGATCCATTCTTTCACTTTTTCAAAAGAATCGAAGCACTGGTCCGCTAGGCCGTGTGCCATCGACCTAAATAAATGGTAATCAGATGGAGCAACATCTGGAGAGTATGGCGGGTGAAGTAGAACTTCCCATTTCAGTGTTTCGAGGTACGTCTTGACTACTTTCGCCACGTGAGGTCGAGCATTGTCGTATTGCAAAATCACTTTTTCGTGTCTATCAGCGTATTGCGGCCGTTTTGCTTTTAATGCCCGACTCAAACGCATTAATTGCATTCGATAAAGTGCACCAGTAATTTTTTCATAAGGTTTGAGCAGCTCATAATAAATTACGCCAAGCTGATCCCACCAAATACACAACATGACCTTGGATCCGTGAATATTCTGTCGAGGTGTCGCCGTAGGAGTGTGGCCGGGCAATCCCCAAGATGTGCGTCGTTTAGGGTTGTCGTAGTGCACCCATTTTTCGTCCCCAGTAACAATACGATGAAGAAATCCTTTTCGTTTTTGTCTTTCAAGCAGCTGTTCACAAGCAAATAAACGTCGCTCAACATCTCTTGGTTTCAACTGATACGGTACCCAGTATCCTTGTTTTTGGATCATCCCCAGCTGTTCCAGGCGTTTTGATACTGCTTGCTGAGTTACTCCCAATGATTTTGCTAGATGTTCTTGAGTTTGGCACGAGTCTTCAATAAGTAAAGCCTCCAGTTCATCATCTTCAAAAGATTTTTCTCTGCCACCGCTATGCCGATCTTCAACAACAAAATCAACGCTTTTAAAGCGCTGGAACCACTCGCGAAACGTTCTTTCACTAATAGTATCATCACCATAAGTACTTGAAATAACCCGATGAGCCTCAGCCGCCAATTTTTTTATGTTGAAATGAAAAAGTAAAATCTTCCGCAAATGACGTGAATTCGGTTTATAAGTTGACATATTTAATTAAGTGTAACTATATGACGCAAACAAAAATTAACTAATATCGATGTAAAGTTATATTTATCGATGTCAAAGCTGATGGAAAACAGCGGGAGCAAAGTTGTAGGCCTAAAAAAAGGATAACTAATATAAATAGCAAAACTCAAGTATCTACTTTATACTACAATACATAATTTTTTCATAAAATATTTTATTATTTATATTATATTTAAAATAAAAGTTATTTCTTTGCCTTATTTTAAAATAAAATTTATAACCAGCCATACTAATGACGTTAGAACTTAATTGTATGTTTATATGAAAGTAGATACACTTATATATATAAGAGCGACTAAAGCGAATATAAATCTAAGCCTTCAAATAAATCTCTAGCTTGTTGTAGTGTTGCTTATGAGTTAATGATATTCTTAAGTGCGTTACATTAATTATTTATTTCCATTAATAATACTAAAACATAATATAAATTTCAAGCCTGAGGAAAACCACATTTTCATTTTCTGAAACTTGATTCCAGGAAAAAGCTTTTTACACAATTTTTATAGTATATTGTGTGTTCTATCTTAACCACATATAAACCTTGGCAAACAAGTGTTTAAAACCTCTATCAAAACACTTAATACAAAAGTTTATCTTAAATGAATTGCTTACTAATTTAAATTTAATTAATGTAAAGATGCTTGGTTGCATGACAAAATGTCAAACGGTTTTTGTTTATTATTAATTTGCATTTTGATTAGAATTTGATACTGTCAACTCCTTGGACTGACGGGATAATAGACAAATAGATTGACAGCATAGTCGACAATCAAGTAAAATTCCAAGGAAAACATTGGCAATTACGTCAATGTTACGCCTTGGGACATATTTCTAGGACCGAAATTTTGCTATTTTACTCTTTATATGCATCATATATGGTTATCGCCATATAAATAGTGCATCCTCGGATCCTAGGGTAAACTAAACAAGACAACTAAATAAATTTGAGCAAAAGTGAGTTATTTTGGTAACTTCCAATAATTTCCTGAAGTATCTTGAGCATATAATGCGCTTAAATATTTGTGATAATTAAGTAAACAAATGAAAACGTTTTACAATATAGTGTAAGTCTATAAAAATAAATTTGTATTATAAATTATATTATTGAAAAGACATTTTTACTTTAAAAATTTAAAAAATGTGTATATGCCTGCCATCTAATTAAAAACTGGTTTCAAAACAGCTTTGTTATCATTAACATTTTTTTAAATATTTATTACTCGTATGCCGAACCAACGTTTTGTAAAGTTAATGATTTTAGTAGCGCAAAAATTTTGATTGTAATTCGATTTTCCCAAAGCTAATTAGATGCGCAGAAAATTTTTGAAAAATCGGATCAGGTGCATTTGCAAGAATGTCAAGCGATTCAGCCTTATCAGTAGGTCCGACATTATTTAAAAGCACCTAATTCTAAGTGTCTAAATGTGCTAATCTTATTAAAGTTAAATCAATGTAAACATAAACATAGCATATAAATCTAAGTCTGTTAAACACAAACAATAATGCTAAGCTTAACATAAATGTTTAATAATGGACATGTACATTAACATAGAATATTCATATAAGACATCACAACATAATGTTAACATGCCATACACAAAATGTTAGTAACTAAGCTTATAAAAGCTAAATGCAAGCCGCCATTAATCTCTTTTTTTTCTGTAACAAATTTATGCAAAAAGGGTTTTTCGATAAGATCACTACACAAGTTTTTTTAAATAAAATAAAAACGGTTTTGGATATCAATGAAGTTCTTTATTCCTGTGAAAGTACCTTTGATGCCATTATGTATGGAACTCGATTTCTTTTGCATGGCCACAACGGGCACGCTTGCAGAAGTCCAGACGCTGAACCCAATTTTCGACAGTTTTTAAGCATAAATCGGCCGATACTGCTGCAATTTCACGTTCATCAAACTTGGTTTTCAATAAATCGATTTTGACATTCGCTGTGTGGCTTCTGGCGCTGTCCTGTTGAAACGACATATTGTCCAAGTCCATATCATCCAATTGGGGCTAAAAATATTCGGTTTTTATTGAGCGGTAGCGATTTCCATTCACAGTAACATGCCGGTCTTGATCATCACGGAAAAAGTACGGCCCAATGACACCGCCGGCCCTTAAACCGCACCAAACCGTAATTTTTTCGGTATGCAATGGTGACTCATGGAGTACGTATGGATTGCTGCCTGACCAATAACGCATATTTTGTTTATTGACGAAGCCATTCTTCCAGAAATGAGCCTCATCGCTGAAGATGATGAAAATGCGGATCATTTTCAAGTTGTTGCTCAGCCCAATTCACGAACATACGACGCTTTTAGAGGTCAAGCGGCTTCAGTTCTTGCGTCAATTTCATCTTTTAATGATGTAGGCCAAGATTTGTTCGCAAAATTCGCCACAACGACGTCACAGAGATGCCCAACGCTTGAGAACGACGTGTGAGAAACTGATTTGGGTCTTCATCAATTGATGCGCTAGCGGCAGCAATATTCTCGACACTACGGGCACTTTTTTGTCTCACTGGCACGGGAACATTTTTTACTGTGACTGTGGATTCAAATTTTTCCACCAGACGCTCAATTGTTGATCTGCCAGGAAAATTATGACAACCATAAATTGGACGTAGCGCTCTGAAAGTTGAGGCTACTGACTCCGAATTTCGGTAGTAAATTTTAATAATTTCGACTCGTTGTTGGATCGTATATCTTTCCATGATGAAATTTCAAACCTTACTGAAGAGAAATGTCAGGAGAGCGGAGAAAAATATGGCGTCGTTTGCTGTCGCTATCGGTCTACTTTTGTAGTGTGCCTATTGAAAAACCCGATAGATACCCCAAAAAAATTGTGCAGCCCAACTGAATCGTTCCTTCCACCTGACTGCAGAATTCTTCTTCAATGGTGCTTGCCAATAAGTCGACTAGCTTGGTGGCGCTTGTCAACCTCTAGACCAGAAAAGAATTTTAGTTTTACTCCAACTATTTCTTGGATAACCAAAAGAACTCTAGGACGATCAATATGAAGCGCTTTTGCTCAAAACGCCAAGATTTTGCCAAAAAGTCTACACTGAATACACGTAAGCGCATCTACGATAAAAGAGTTCCTTGTGAGCTAAATATTCATTGCACATTTACCCATAGCTAAGTTGCTCTATTCAAATGACGCGGAGTATTTTTCAGCACTGCATTTTTAATATTAAGAGAATTTGCTGACACGCGCCAAGAGCCTTATTTTTGTTTTTGCGGTTGTTGTTGTAGGCAATAAATTGTTTGGCAATAATTGATTAATGTGCTTCCTTGCCTAACACTCCGACGTTGCCACACCCCCTCTCTCTCTCTTTCTCTGTTTTTCTCCCTCACTCTTTCTCTTATCACCCATTCTTGCTCTCTGTTGTCCTTGCAACATCTTATCATTGCTTCGTTGTCCTTGCAACATCTTATCATTGACTGCCTGTCGCTTGACTTTGCCGACAGAAAGAAGAAACTTTTGCTATTTAGCGGCAAAGCAAACGCATATAATTAACATGAAACTTTTATGCCACTCCCCCATCGCCCACATTACGCCCTTTAGCCAACCGCTGTCCTACATTTGAAACGCTCACAAACTCCCCTCAAACCCGCCTAAAGGGTTTTTTGCGCTGCGCCGCTGAACTAATTTAAATTAATTGAATATGCTTTGATAGCATTTCAATTAACTTTTACGGCCTTGGCGTCCTGCTCGTCGTTGTTCCTTTTTACTACTTGTTTTTCATTTATACTTTTAACCATTTTTTGTTCTAGATCATGAATTTATATGCATTTAAAGTGAAGAAGAGTTTGCCAGCGTTCAAATATGCTCTTTTTCCCCCTTTTTTTCCAGTTCCAGTTCCGGCCTGACGGTGCAATATAAATGAGCGTGTCCGTCATGGGGCATACCGTATCCGCATGTACGCCATTTTGCATAGTAAGTGGTGAGGACGGGGACGAGCGGAGCAGACGTCAGCAGGCACAAATTCGTGCGGCGTCTAAATCACCAGAAATCAGTTATAAATTCGTGAAACTGATGGCTAGGCATAGTCAAAATTTTCAGCAGAGATGGTGGACAGTGGGCGAAAAAGGGATTCGAGTGTTGGTCAAGCGTCATAATTGGTTAGGGTAGTAAGGAAGGTAATGAAGTTGTTGTGATCTGGGTTTTTATACCCTGTATCCAAAGAGTCAAGGCTATGATGCAATTTTGCATTGAATACAATAGGACTCCTTCCTTCCAATGATCCCAACGGATGAGCAAATAAAAAATAAAATTTGTATGCAAAGATTTCTTGAAAAAAATTTCCCCTAGATTTTAAAATATTTATTGATTGGTGTCAGTCTATAGATTGGATGCATATAATTGAACAATTTATATGCAGATGAAAGAAAATAATTTAAAAACATTATTCAAATAAATATTGCGCTCTAAAAATATCCTTTTAGTTATATAAGCACAATAACTCAATTTTTGACCACTGTATATTCCCCAACTTGTATCATGCATTCGGTCAACATGCACGGCTAAAATGGCTGCAGGACATTAGATTTACAAATACATATGCATAATTCCCTTTACCGTAAGCCGTGGCGCTGATAACATTGCGACAGCCAGCTTATGTATGTACGTGTATGTGTGTGTGAGTATCTGTGTGCATGTATTTCAGCATCTATGTGTGAGTGAGTGCGCCTTTTAATTATTCAAATAAAACAGCATTTTGGCAGCAGGAGCTGTAGCAGCACTAGCAAGAAGGATACACAGCAATGACAGCAGCCACGTTGACGACGTTGACGATGACAACGTGGAGCAGAGACGGGCAGGTTACAGGGGGGTGGTATTGGGTACACTGAAACCGGTTTTCGGAAGCAGAACGATTTTGTGTGTTGTCATTGGCAATAAAGCCGCTGCTTCGTTCCCCTTTGGCAGCGCAATGCAATCCTCAACGCTCATTTAGACTGCCAGGTCCTGACAAGCCCAGCCCCAGCCTCAGTTGAGTTTGTCAATTGCTCAGTTAGTCAGTTTGGCTACTACGGCAGTTGAGCAATACGTCAGTGGGTTGGCCGGACGACGGGCTGGTTTGCTTTATAGAGCTGGTTTCTTGCTAGCTTGGCCATTAGATTTGCTTTTAGTGTTTGCCATGCGCTGACTTTAATTTGTTGCCTGGCTAACGCACACATTGGCAGGGTGCAGAGGTGTATAAATATATGTGTGTGTGTGTGAATCTATGTGTGGGTATGTGTGTTTGTGACATGAAAACATCAAACAACATTCGTTGGTTTTTAATTATTATTTGAAATCACAATGACTGCTTTGCACATTTAGTCGGTTTGTCTTTGCCATGTTCCCTTGGTGTCAACCCCGCCGTCACTCCTCTGGCCACTGCTAAATCTAATGAAACATTAGCCGACTGACTGAATGACTAACTGTCTAGCTGCTACCAACAACAATTACAACAACAACTGCAACAATGTTGCACAGTGGCAGCAATTATATGAAGCAGCATCATGCGCGCTTGGGCATAAATTTTATTGTTTAGAACCATATTGTGCACTGTGTCTGCCATTTTGTAAATTTGTCTTTGTTGTTGCAGTCGTCCATCAACTATGTATGAGTCGTATTTGCAACGTAATAAATGTCATAGATAGTATATTGTTTAGGTGCAGTTAAAAGTCAGGGATAAAACTTTATAAAATAGATTTCACAAAAAATCATAGCATACCTTTAGGGGCTGCCTACAGAAATTAAAGACATTTTGTTTTTATATCGTATATAAGTTTTTTACCAGTATTTCCATGTCCATTAAATGAAAAAATGGATTCACCTCATGGACTTGGCAAGCCATTTTATTACGGAAATGACAAAAAATTTGGTCGTAAAAAAAGTTGAATACAAAATTTGATATTTTCTACATTGAGTGTGGTTTCATTTTTATTTCAAAAAAGCTCGATATATTTATATTAAAATCATATCACTCAATGCAAATAATTGGGAACATACATCAGCAATGTACATTTTTTTTAATTAAGCTACGTATTAATTATAAATAAATATACCCTGTTAAATATTACAAAAATGTATTTTAAATTTGTCGTAAAAATTTTAAATTTTTTAACGCACATAGTTGTACCAAACCTATGCAAAACATATTTAAATTTTAAAGATGAAATAAAAATTCCAATTGACATATTTTCGAAATATTTACAAACAAATTATTTTGTTGAATTATAAAAACACATATGATATTTACTTATTGTATCTCTTTTCAAGACACAATTATGCAAAAAAAACATACCAAATATATATGATATGTATTACCTACAAATGCGTATATGTTCTGAATTATATTCACATATGTATATAGAGTGACCTCTATGAAATATGCTTTTATAACTGCCGCTAATTACTTTTATCATATGGAACAAAATGAATGATTAAATAATTTGATTCGCATCACTTAAAGCAACAATCAAATAATGCCCGCCCAAATATTTATGCGAAAAACTTATCAGCACTGACTGGGGTATAAAAACAGGACACAAACATCCTAACAGACATGCTGGCTTGCCAATTTGATTGATAAGCCCAACACCACGAACCAGACCGTACCAAACCAAACCAGAACTGAACAGGCCGCCACTCTGTCAAGTGCCAATTAAACTAAAGCGCGGCAACAGGCGAGCAGTGGAACCATGTACCAGGGACCACGGACATGGCCAGGACGATAAAAATGCCTGTTATTTTTTTCACAACTTACTTTGACAAGTTTTTTTTTTTTTGCCTCCAACTCACTGTGCAGTGTTGAACAGCGTCACACTAATGACACACGCCGTGTGCCGGCGTTGACGTTGATAGGCCACAACAATTTTCATTGGATAGCCATTTACTATAAACGTCAGCGATTTCTAGCCTATCAAGGATAAGGGGCAAAAAAAAACCAAATGCCGAACGGGCCAAAAAATATGCCAAAAAAAATCACAAGTCAGTGTGAATATGCGCGTGTGTGTATGTGTTCGAGTATCTGAAGGATATTTGATGGGCTCTAATGAATGGTTTTCTTATGCGCATCACTGAGCATCACCACAGGCACAGTCACGGCCACTTGTCGCGGTTTTGGGCAATTTAAGCGGCGGTTAGGAACTGCCATGGGACAGATCTTTCCTGTAACTGTCATTGTCGTTGACATCGTTGTTGTCCTTGTCGTTGCGGTTGCTCGCTGACACAAATGTTTTTGGCTTTAAGGCAATTAACGATGGCAAGACCAAGTTAAAAAGAAAAAAACAACAAGGACATACATCGAAATGCAATATAAAGTAACTTCAAAGGGAAGTTCCGTGTACATATGAACGCAATCAATAACCGGGGTGTACCACACAGCATAACCACAACAAGAACCAAGCCAATGAGAAAGCAAACCCCAACAAACAACTTAATGCTTCTGGCCAAGTTGATGAAGAGGCAAGACAGATGTGCAGCTGTAGCATCAATGCAGAAAGCAAAAAATATTAAGAAATAGGACAACTTTGGACACACCGAAAGGGTGTTACTCTTCGGTTGGAATTTATATGAAAGGAGTGACTGGTTAGCTGTCTTGTGGATAGGAAGTCAGGGTTTCAATTTGGGAGGTGACCAATAGCTCATATACTCTGAACGGAGCAGGAGCACTCGTGTAATGGTTGACTTGAGGGTTTGCTGCGGTAGCGTAAAAAATTTATCTGCGAAGATTTGGGAGCACAGCTGGTGAGAATGTTTCTCGCGAATCTCAAGGTTGCAACATCGCAATTTTTTCTCTACAATCCAGAACTGGCACCGCCGAATTCTTTCTTCTTTCCTCAGTTCAATCTTTGGTCACACCGAAATGGTGTCACTCTTCTGATGCAAATTATGTAAAAAAGAGTGGCCGGTTAAGTCGCTTGTGGACAGGAAGTCGCGAGACGAGTTGAGAATTTGAAATGGTAGCGCCAATAAAAGTATTTGTGAAGATTGGGCCATGCAAAGGGGAAGCACTGCTGGTGAGGATGTTTGGGCCCAAGCTCAAGGTTGCCACATCCCCTTCAGCCCAGAACTGACATCTCCGAAATCCTTCCTCTTCCTTCAGCTCAAGATAGACCTTAAAGGAAACCCATTCAGCTCCGTAGAAGTCGTCCAAGTAGCCATGGCAGCATCTCTGAAGGGAAAGCTGGTTCCAACGTTATTCGCGATATGTTGGTGCACAAAGGTGGTATTTCCAGAACAATTAAGGATTTGCATGTCCCACCACTTTTAGATCCTACCTTGAAAATAAGTATATGGGAATCTTCGAATTGATAAATAGCTTTACGCAGATGTAACCAACTAGATAATATTTAAACATACAAAAAAAAAGATTTTGTGATTCAATCGCCAGATCATGTCTACTCTATGCTTAATGTGGGATGGTGTAGTCACATGGCAACAATATCTATAACCCCAATGGCAACCCATCTACCTATGGTATCCTTGACTTAGTGCTTTCTTCTATTTCGTAGATCTCAATTTAAAAATTACAAGGATAGCATTAAAATGAAAAAAATTTTCTTGAACTCAAATCCAACCAAAAATGCAACTTCTTCGAAGTACTGCCAATTTCTATACATTTCATTTTATCCACTACAAAATTTTTGATTAACTTATAAGACTGGAATGGACTACATGAAGAGTATAAAAATATTAAAAAATAAAATAAACAAATGAAAAACCTGCTCGGAGACAGATGAGTGCATACAAATAAGAAATTTTTGTTGTAGTTCCGAGAAGCAAAAGCGAGACAGTTACAAGAGGCAAAAGCAAGACAAAAGAACTTTTAAACAACATACAAGAGAAGACACTGTCGTACCATCAAAATGGCCAAAACCAGACCCAATAACCGAGGAGGTACTGCCTCTTTTGTGCTTGGCCTCTGTGCAACCAATACAAATCGTTACCAATTTTCAAGCAGCAGGCGCTTTCCAGAGGGTCGTATGGCAGAGAAGCGGAAATGGCTGCCTTTGCTAACCACAGTGCCAACTATAAGCAATGGTCAATGGACAAACACACAGGCACACCTTTCATTTATTGTTAAGCTGTGTGTGTGTGCGTGTGTGTACGTGTGTGCTGATGTTGTTCTGGTCAGCCATGGCGTATACGTAACAAGCAGCTACTGCTTGTACAGTTTTATATTGAGCATTTGGGTTTTTGTCAGACTCCGTCTGTAGCAGTAAGGCTTTTGGAGGATACGGGTTACGGGAACGAGACCCATTCCAGTTCCGCAGCTCGTTGCCAGTTTTATGTTGTGCTGTGCATGTCAGACTGTGGGGTCTTTACGTTGGCTTGATTGGATTTGCCGATGCAAATGAAGAATCCAATTTTTAAAGTTTGTTTTTCGTTATCGTTACGTTTCTTGTTAGTTTGCAGCAGCCTGGCCGGCCCACAAGCCGCAATAGCATCCACATACCACCACAGTGGAACCACAGGTCCCAACCCAATAGAGCAATGTTTAACCCGTTCTTCATAGAAAACTATACCAGTTCACTGTATGTTATTTTGGCTTGTCTTCGGCCATTTTTTATGTTGTTTGCACGTTTGGTGCATATTTTTTTTTAGTTTTTGGCCACATCATGCTTGGTCTGTCCAGTCATTGACACAAAGCATTAGCATGCACATGGCAAAGAAAAAAAAGAACCAACACTAACAACAAGCAACAATACCAACAGACAATCCCAACTAAAATCGAACACATCGAAACAAGAGTTAAAAAAAAACTCAGCAAACAAAAAGGTAAAACAAATTTTTTGTGTGGCAAATAAAAAATAAAGTTTTGCTTTTGATTTTGCATTTCATTCAACTATGAGGCTTTTATTGTTGTTTTTGTTGTTGCCACATTTTCCTTTGCCACAAAATCGAATTTTCACTTTTAAACAATTGACGTCACAACACGTCTCTGTGTATATGCCTCAGTGTGCGATGTGCTCTGTGGGCGCGCTCAAATGTATGCTACGTTTTTTTTTTTGTGATCTATTTTTTAGTTCTCAATTTGTTGCTTGTTGTTAGAAATAATTTTTTTTACGCTCTTCTTGTATTTCTGCTTTGGTCAGCTTAACTTTGCGGCATGTAAAAATTGCAGACGTACGTTTTTTTTTTTGATACTCAATATTTTTGGATTTAAAGGTTATATTAGGTTTATCTTGATATATGCATTTGGTAGCAGAAAGTAATAGCGGCTCTTAAATAGTATTAGGATGTATTATCAAATATGATCGTAACTTTATCGGTTCAAGGTCTTGTGTGCATATCTGCATAAATTTGTCTCATATATAAGGGTGACTGTCCTTCACAAAAGCCTTATCTATATTTTAGCACTCTTTGGTATTGGAATTACGAAAATGCAAAAAAACTATACAAGAAAAAATTTTCTGAAAGCCTATGACAATCAAAATTTATTAAGAGAAAGAATTATAATATATTAAGGGAGGTTAGTAAGACAAGGTATGAACAAAATGACCATAAACATAATTTGATGAGGATAAAAGTATTTGCTTTCATTTTAAAATTCTTTTCCACAAAAACCTTTCTTATATCATACGATTTTTTTTAAAAATGAATAAAATATAAACAAGGAAGGCATCCTAAATGAATATTTAAGCCATAGTCTGAAAAAAAGATGCTATACAAAATAATCAAAACCAAGCTGACAGACTTAGAAGAGGGCCAAAACTGTCTTTAATAGCTAATTTCCAGTGACCCGTCATGGTCCCAGTTGCTTCAGCTATTTTGGTGCTCTCATGCAATTAGATATTTACAATCCATAGGAATTAATGAATATTACGTTTAAAAAAAACCGTGGAATCAGTCTTATTGCCATCTCATACAAGATCCTTTCGAGCGTACTATGTCTGAGTTCGGTATTCCTGCAAAGCTGATTCGTCTCTGCAGAATGACATTGAGCGGCACCATCAGCTCTGTTAAAGTAGGAACAGACCTCTCCGAACCTTTCAATACTGTTCGAGGTTTCAGACAAGGCGATCCTCTATCATGCGACCTTTTTAATTTCGTGATGGAAGGGGTACTGCGGATGGCCGGTGTACATCGCAATGGCACTATTTTCTACAAGAGTGTCCAGCTTCTTGCATACGCGGATGATATCGATATCATCGGGCGTTGTAAGCGAGATGTTACTGCTGCATTTTCCGCAATAGAAAAGGAGTCAGCGAAAGTGGGTCTAGCGGTTAACGAGGGCAAGACGAAGTATATGCTGTCTACAAACAGGAACGCTCAGCGTCTGGGCTTCCATGTTGTAGCGGACCGCTATACTTTTGGAGTGGTCAAGGAATTCACGTACCTTGGCACCGCCGTCAACACTGAAAATGACATCAGCCTGGAGATAAAGCGGAGAATTACATTTGCCAATAGGTGTTACTATGGTCTCAGTAAGAAGATGTGCAGCAGAGACCTCTCTCGACCAACCAAAGTAACACTCTACAAGACGCTCATCTTGCCCGTGCTCTTATACGGCGCAGAAGCATGGGTTGTGTCACGGACAGATGCAGCTGCTCTTGGAGTGTTTGAGAGGAAAATTCCACGAAAACCTTCGGTCCCGTACGTTTTGAGGAAGGCTATCGCATACGGATGAACCACGAGCTGTACGAGCTCTACGACGATATGGATGTTGTCCAGCGTATCACAACACAACGTCTGCGCTGGCTCGGCCATGTCGTACGTATGGATAATGATGCTCCAGCAAAAAATGTATTCGAAGCGAAAGCCGACGAAGGAAGGCGGAGGGGACGACCACGACTCCGATGGAGAGATCAAGTGGAGGAGAAGCTATCCTCCCTTGGTATTTCAAAGCAGAGGCGCCTGGTGAGAGCTGCTGAGGTCGGCCGTAACACGAGAGCGGGTTGTAATGGCCATACGATGATGATGATTTAAAAAATATGGCTGCAAATAAAATATCATACGATTGTCTTTAAAGTTGTGAAGCGAAATATTCCTGTTTCGTTCCATTTTAGAAGATTTATTAAAGGTATAATCAAATTTTTGGTGCTATTAAAATGCACCAAACAACTTAGATCAGAAAAAAATGTTATTTTTTAAAAATTTCAGAGTATGCCATTATCGAAAGCCACTCCAGTATATGGTAGACATTTTTCTTTCCATTTTCTGTTCATTTTATTTTTTGAGAAATAATTTTGCAAAGTTATTTCTTTTTTTATTGTATTTTTTTATTGTCTTGCAAATCTAACAGCTGCTCTACCTAAGCTGGCAGTTATGCTATTGTTCTAGCTTTAAAAATATATTTTCTTCTTTTAATAACTCCTTAATAGTTTAAAAACATATCTATTTAAAAAACCAACTAAAAAAACCTATTATTTTAATTCGTTTTTATTGCTCAAGCGTGCGTAATGAAAATTTAGATAAATTTAATAGCACTTATAACGCACATGTAGTTTTTCCCATGAATTTAATAAAATTTTATATTAAGCATAGTTTAATTTTATATTTTTAACTATTCTATAAGAAGTTTTTTTTTTCGGTTGTATCAAAATTCAAACTTAATGAAATCATGAGATTTTCTCTTTGTAATTATTTGTGCTCTTTGCAATTATGCAAATGAACAATAATAAAATATTCACAAAAATTCAAATGAAAATTATTTGGCTAAAAGTGTAATTCAACTTCGCTGAACTGGAAAATTAGAATCAAGTATGGGTATTGGTTGCTTTTAAAGTGTTTTATTTTTCTAATTTTAAATAGGTGTTAGTTGTTATAAACAAACGATAAACATTTTGACGTCTAATTTACACACGAACTTTATTTAAGACTACAATATTTGATTCATTCGTAATTGCTCACAACACGTACGTATAGTATGGAATTTTTCATAAAATTTAAGCATTTCTTACTTTCTATTAATATATCATTAAAGATTTAAGTCAACGAAGCAAAGCTAAAACGAAAACTTGACCAATTTCTAAACACATAAAGCAACTAATTAACAAGTCGCCCAGCATAATTTATAGTATATTGTAAGCCCCTGGGCAGAAACACATTACTATATTACAGCACTCGCTAATGATGCTCATAAATAATTTGTAAAACGAAAGAAAAAAAAATATTAAAATTCGATAGCGATTCGGAGAATTGGTCCTAACTAATTGTGAGCCACACGCCAAGCCACTTTATTAAATAATTAAACACAAATTCAAGCCATTTATCATTAATAATTTGCAGCTACAGGCAACCAAAATAACAAGAAAACACAAATAAAAAGAAAAGCAATAACAATGTCAGCCAGTGGCGCAGAAAGGGGGTCACCATTAATTGTGTTTTTTGCTAGCTAAATGTAAAGAAATAGTTATAAAAACATTTTCAAAAATTAATTATTAAATTAACAAATGCTTACCCGCTTTTCATTGTTGCGTCTATACTAAGTTTCAAAATTGTCCTTCAATGGCAGACGTAAAAACCAGCAAAGACACCAAAATTTATCTGTGAAAAGGTGTAAAATGAATCCTATGATATATAAAAATATTTTGATAAAAAATCAGACAAAGAAAATTTATTTTATTGACTACAAAGTAAAAAAAATAATCCTTTTTCTCAGGAATAATCCTTTTATTACTGATGGGACATTTGAATATAAACTTAATAAAATATCTAAACATAATTTGTGTCCAAAAACTAGTCGGAATTTTTTTATAAATCAAAAATTTTTATTTATTCTTCCAAATCAATTTCGTCCCCTTCAAAATAGTTCCGTGCCGATATAATAAGCTTATGCCACCGCTTTTTCTAGTCCTCGAAGCATGCCAAAAAGTCTTCTTACGGTATAGCCTTTAGAGCGCGCGCCGATGCTTGTTGATTGTCTTCAATCGACTCAAAACGGTTTCCGCGGAGTCGTCTTTTGAGTTTTGGAAGTAGCCAGAGGTCACACGGAGCCAAATCAGGTGAATAAAGTGGTTGCGGAACGATATTGTTTGCATTTTTGGCGAAAAAGTCAAAAAGAATCAGTGCATTATGAGATGGCGCATTATCGTGGTGTAAAAACCAGGAGTTGTCTTTCCATAAATCCGGCCTCTTTTTATGAATAGCTTCACGCAAACGACGCATAACACTCAAATAGTATTCCTTGTTGATAGTTTGACAGGGCGGAAGGAATTTATAATGCAGCACACCACGAAAATCGAAGAAAACAGTCAACATCATTTTGATTTTTGAGCGACTTTGACTTTTCGGTCTTGCCTCACCTTTGGCATGATATTCAATCAATTGGTCAGCTGTTTCCGGAACGTAAGCATAGTTCCAAGTCTCATCTTATGTAATAATGCGTTTATAAACCTCGTGACAGTCAATGAGCATTGTTTCACACACATCAACACGACGCTGTTTTTTCGAGAAAATTCGGCATTTTTAGTACCAATCGAGACTTAACATGTTTGAAGCCCAAAAGATCTTTTTGAAAATGGTATTAATTAATCATTTTGATACGCCAATTTCATCAGCAATGTCTCTTATAATTAATCGACAGTTTGCAAGCATTAATTCTTTTGCTTTTTGTATGTTACCATCGTCAGTTGAGGTCGATGGTCGACCAGGGCGCTCTTCGTCTTCAACGCGTTCTCTACCTTCTAAGTTCTTTGAACAATTTATACCAATCATATGTAGTTGATTTTGGTAGAGCTCGGTCCCCGTAAGCCTTTTTCAACATTTTCATCGTTTCTTCAGCATTCATTCCATTCAGGAAACAAAATTTGATCGCATTTCTTCGTTGAACAGTTTCAGACATTGTAAAAATCGCCAAAGTCACTTTTTGAGTCGCACAAAAACAAGCGTAACTCAAACACAAATATATATTTTGACATATAATCAATGGAAGTCAGTAACAGACGAACCAACTTAAAAAAAACATTGAAGGAACAAATTTTGTTAAAAAATCGATTTTTTGACCGATCGTTCCTATGGGAGCTATATGATATTGTCAACCGATTTTGTTCAAATTTTTCACATTGCCTTAGTGCTCTAAAAATTTCAAAACGCCAAATTTGAACAAAATCGGTTGACTATATCATATAGCTCCCATAGGAATGATCGGTCAAAAAATCGATTTTTAACAAAATTTGTTGTATTTCGTTTGTTTTTTAAAATATTGCAACCAAATTTGGCACTTGTAAGTTTTTTATTGTTCTTAAGCAATATACCAAATTTGGTTACGATATCTTCATGAACAAACGAATTATCCATCTAAAACATTTTTTTTGTCGATGAAAATTGAATTTTCTTGTTTACAATAAGCGTCGTAACTTAAGCATTTATCGACCGATTTTAATAAACCATAACTTTTCTTACTCGGAATTAATATTTCTTTAAGATTAAATGTAAAAAAGTAAAGGTGTTTTAACAAAATGTTATATAAAAATGACTTCAAAGTGTGAAAATCGAATAAAAAAAGTGTAAATCTTAGATAACTTTTAAAAAATCTCGTAGTTGCTTTGTATAAAGTATAAATAAGTGTATATCATCTTAAAGCTTAAATCTTTTTCTTTCCAAAGCCGTAAAGCAATCGAAAATCGGTTGAAAAATGGCGACGTTGTGATAGTGGGAGTGATCGCAGTACCCGAAAAATAACTTCCGATTTTGGGGGTGTTAGACAATTTTTAAACACACTATCGTGATCTACTCTTCAAGACCTACAACGTACACTAGGTCGCTTGAAAAGTTCTAAATCACTGTTGGACAGTGTTATCAATCAAATCATAATTTATCTTTTAAGTATATAATAAATTAAATCAATTTATGTTTAGGTCACCTTACCTACATGAAACAATTTATTTCTTATAAAAAAAATAATTTATCTAATTTCAAAATAATTTTATGGGATAATATGACAGGATAAGAATATGTAGTATGTATACATTTTGCAAATATTAAAAAAAAATCCATTTTTTGTTTATATTATAAAATGAAAAAAAATTTATTGACATTGTTGGTGAATAATCATATGCTCAAAAATTATTTTAAAACTATTCTCACGAAATAGCGAATTTAAAAAAACTTCTTTTACTTCATTTTTTTTAAAATAAATAAATCATTTCATGAGGTCACATTCTTCCCCACGCATAAAGTTATCTACGCCACTGATAAAAACAATATCATTCTGGCCGCAAAAACAAACCAATTACTTATAAATATTTTGCAATGCGATCCATTGGCAGCTCCTTCAATTACAAACTAGAAGAAGCGAAAAAAAATACTTGCTACAAAAGTGCGAAAAAGAAGAAGAGCTATAGACATGAAAGACAGCCAATTGACTGGCCAAGGAGCAACTGAAGGTACAACAATGGAGAGAGCAACAACAACAACAATTGTTAAGCTGGGAGGATAATAAATAAATCAGTGCTTGGGCATGTGTTCATTAGCTGGAAAAATAATAGGAAAAACAACAACAACTTAAGAACAACTTGAAGACAAGCGCCATACCCCAGAGCTTTTTGTTATTGTGGAAATGTAATACTAAGAAAAAATTCAAAAACATTTAAATGGAATTATAAATAGTTGGCTTAAGATATAATCATAAACTTAAAAAATAGCTACAAAAGTTACATGCTCGGAAGGTCAGCAGGATAAACAAGAGCAATGAATACTTTAAATTTTCTTTCTAATTAAATGATGATCTTCAAAGCCAGTACGCAGCATTGCAAATAACGCCGAGACGAAACTAAACTTAATAATTCCAATCAGCGATATCATATTCTTAGCTTAAAGATTTTTCTTCTCTGGTAACCAGTTTTGAAAGCAAACAGTGCTGCCCATTATTTTTTGAGGGACAATTGACAACTAGATGGCGCCAGCAGTAACATCGCTGTGTCTGTTTTGCACTAAAAACAAAATGAGACTGAGCAAAGTAGAAGCTCAAACGTAAAGCAAAACTAAATTGTTGCCAGAAACGGTAATCAACATTTCTCAAAGAAACAATATTTAAAAATATTCTAGTTAAAAACAATAAATATTTCAATCTTAACAATTACGCATAGATATTATTCTGAATATTCTGAATATACGTAACTTATCAGAGTCAAACTAGAATCGAATCTAGGTTAAAGAAAATTTGAGATTAAAGTAGAAATCCAGTCCTACAGCTTAAACCTTTTCAGCTTGTTTTATTACACATTGTCTAAATTTCCTTTATATTATAGTTGGCTACATACCTACATAATATTTCTGGGTTTATAAAATATGCGCGCGTTTAACGGCACATTGCACTCCAGGGGCGTTGAAGAAATCAAATTAAGTAAAATTTTCTTTTGGCCAAACTTTTTGCGCCTTGTTTAGAGTTTTGTAATACTTCAAAACGTTGCCCAGCCCGCTACCAACCCAAGAAAAATCATTGGCCTTTACTCTTGGTCCATAACCTAGCCTTGTCTCTCTCTCTCTTTCTGTCTAACTTTATCCAAACGTCTGTCCCACGTTGCTTGTTGCTTGCTTTACAGCCATTACGGCTGCTGTTTGTTGGCCTTAACCCCATGTGGTTACTTGAAAAATGCTAAATGGTCCCAGAGCAATTGCAACCACAACAACAACAGCTACTAGCAAACGGCTCAGACAGGCAGCCAATGAAATTTTTTGGCCCTCTTGTCTCGTAAAATAAGCCAAGCGACGTCATCTATAAACATGCCAAATATTCCCATTTTTGTGTTGTTGTTGTTATTCTAGATTTGCTTTTTTTATGCTGCTAGCAGGAACCTTCGACTTGGCCCAAAAAAAAAACTTTTGGTCGGAGTTAATTTTTGCACACAGCTTGCCATTATTTTTACTGTAACTCTTGACAACCTGACGCTTCTTGGCATAATATTAGCTGCTCCTTATTGTTGTTGCTCTTGTTGTTGTAGCTGTTGCTTGGGCTTATATAATCATTTGACTAGGTTGAGCCTGCTTTATGACTATATTGCTCCGGGACCTAAGCTTAAATCTAAAGCTGGGCCTACACGTGTTTTGGCCGTTTGGCCATTTTGTTGACGGCCACCGCGGCGTATGTGTAATATAATTTGATGTGTGTTATGGCAAGTCATATTCCTTAACATTAAATAAATAAATTTATAATATATGAAAAGAAATTGCTGACATTTAAAAAAAAAGTCTCGGTTATTTGCTTTACTTTTTCTAGTACTACTAGAGGGGTATAATGATCTTGGAATAGGACTTTTATGCCAAACGGGCATTACGTTTTAATCAGATTTTATGCAAACAGACAGAGAGCTGTTCAAGATTTTCGAAATTAAATTAAAGAAATGAAGAGAAAGAAAGAAATTAAATAATGTTTTATACATTTTAGCCGCTTGTTTCTATAAAGATGGAGCCACATATTTACAAAATAGAAGTAAATATACCCAATTAAAAAATTTGATTAAAATTGGTTTACTATATCGTACAGCTTTCATAGGAACGGTCGATAAAAAAAACAATAGTGTTGGTGTTCTTAAGCAATGTACTGATTTTATTTGCAAGCTAGTCGTACAGGGTATCCCAAAGTCGCCCGCACCCGACTCTAACGTATAAATGACCCATTATTTTTTTTTCAAAAAGATTGCAACTGTAAATTGGGTCCAACTACAATATTTTTTTCCCGGAGCAGATTGGATGTAAAAAACTCGGTTAAAAGGAATGAGCTGACGATCTCTAGTAATGCTTCGAAGATGGATGACGGCACAGTAGCAGGCATCTTCTCTGAAAAGCTTTCGACGAAGCTTTTATTCGGCCTCCCCGACTAGTGTCAAGTTTTTCAAGCGGATATATACGCAGTCTGGCAAGCGGCTAGACTTATTGGCACCTTGAACGGAAGTCAAGGAACAATGAACTATCTTGCGGATAGTCAGGATGCAATTAAAGCTTTGTCATCGTATACCATAAAGAGTAACGTAGCCCGTACCACGACGCTAACGCTCAACCGTATCCATTACTACTCAATAACAATCTGCTGGGTTCCGGGTCACTCATGTGTCCCTGGTAACAAGTCGGCGGATAGTGCGCAAGGAACGGCTCAGCGCTGGCTGCTAACCTTGCGATTACGGACACTAAAAGACCATAACAGTACGTCGAATCGCAAATCAGGAAGACGGCTACAGCTCTGGCGGAAAGAAAATGGGAAGTGGTGTCCGATTGTTGCATCTCCCGAGCACTCTGTCTGAGATATGATCCAAAGCGAACAACTGAACTCCTGCGCTACATTAAAAATGACTAGGATGGTGGGAGGCTTTTGTAACTGGGCAATGCACCATAGACAATATGGCGGGAGGTTGCACGTTCCCGATTTCTGCGGCAACTGAAGAGATGAGGAAGAGACAGAAAGCCTTTAATACCTGATATGCGACTGCCCGGCGCTTTTAGAAAACGAACCCAGTTTCTGGGTAAATCATTAATTGTCGACATGCCTAGTCTAGCCTATATGCCCATTGCTGATCTGGCTACTTTTGTCGAATGCTCAAAATGGCTCTGTAACATAGGGATGGCCTACAGCTTTTGATCCTCCATCACAATCCCTTACTTTCTTCTATTCCTTTGCACATCTTCTTTTAATTAGACAACACAATGGACCACATGGTCTCTGGGTGATCTCAGTCACCATCTGAGCTGGCTATACAACCTAACCTAATCTAACCTAACTATTTACTTAATTTTATAGGATTTTTCATTTTTTTAATAAGAGTACAGTCTCAAAATATATCGTCAGCGTATTTTTGAAACTGATTTGAATCGTTTCGAGGGTCTTGTTTAATATAAGATATTTTTTGCTCATGAGAGTTTTTTGAAAGTCTATTCTCTCGAGTATTGCTACAAGAACTTATTTAGATTCTTGTTAATTGGCATATTGAATAAAAAACTCATACGTGGTGCCCTTTTTAAGTCTAATCATTCTCCCTATGAAATTCAGTATTTTATCGATTTGGTTGACTTAAACATTTTTTCTTCAATATCCTTTTCAATATCGCTAGTACCTGGAGGCAAAAAAATCCTTACAATAATAACATAACAAAATTTTGCAAAAAATGTTATAAAATTAAATTTGGAAAAAAGGAATCATGATTTTCGATTAAATTATTCAAAATTAAATAGTGACAAGCTATAAAAACAAAATGAATATATAAGAACACAATAATTTTAATAATTTTTGTTAAATATACAATACGTATATACTAGACGAGGCATACTATCGATGGCACTATCGATGTTCCTGTTAAATATATAGATAGTAACATCAAATCAAAGGACAAAAACACGTGTAACCATTTTGACCATCTAACACTTTTACATCAACTCAAATTCTTTTAAATTCTTCACATAAGAAACCAAAACCCAATGATTAAGATGACTTTGGCGTTCGAAATTTTAAATTAAATTAAATTCGTGTTGCATTAAACCCAAAAAAAAATCTCTGAAAATTATGTAGCAGCTTTATTTGACATTCCACATTATTTGACCAGTCAAAATTGAAGACAAGATGAGAATCCATTGAGCTTTTTGAAGGTTAAGAATTAGGACATGCAACTAAAAATTTTTTACTTTCAGGAATCCGACTATGTTGGACAACAAAATTTCATCAACAAATATTTATGCTCTCTTCTCTCTTACAGAAATGTTCAGTGGGGAAGTGGCCTTATAGTTTTGGACAGAAGGACCCGACTGAAACCTAGAATTGTGGACATGTAGGACCTCGCCATAAAAAAGGTATTTGAATGATGATTTTTTTCCTTTTTGTTAATTGTTGAATGGGTTTCCCACTTACTCCATAGAGTAGATATTATAACTTATTTATAAAAAGTGCCCCTCTCTTACATGTCATATTTTAGACCATTAATAGAACAGAAACTCAATACAACAATATTGTTATCTTCACTTAAAATGCTGCTTTAGATGGATCTCCAATAACAACAAGAAAGTATGTCACATTTTGGCATTCCCAAATGACATTAAGAAAACATAAACCATTTAAAGAGCTAATCATTTTGTTAAATTACTTTAAGTCTTTAAGCCTTTATACATCAAAAGTGCCTTAATAAAATTTACTTCCTTCCATATATATTAACTTCATATCACACATTACTTCGCTTTAAATTAACTGCAGCTTAAATTGAAAACTTCAAATAACTCTTGATTATCGTAGAGCACTTAACTCTTTATCTAAGTAGCTGCCATTGATATTCATTTTCAAGGTCAGCTGCGTCCAATCGCTTTTCTGCTGCAAAGTTGTTCATGTTTGTCTACTCCATACTAGCAGCATTTGTATCTGTATATGTTGTATCCTTTTTAGGTTCAATAATGTCATAGAGCACACTGCAGGCCAGTCGAATATTTATGGCCAAAGGTTGACTGCGTCGCAGCCAATGTCGAATGCTTAAAGGGGCAGCAGCAGCAGCAGCACGTGCCCAGGAAGTGGCTATGAAAATAATTTAGCCAAAAACATGTGAAGCTAGCTGTTATAAATTATGCAAACACACACATGCACACACATATACAAGAACACAACACACACACACCACACACAGATACAGACCTATACACAGGGCAGGCATTGTCTAAGCAAAACAGGCCGTGCTCAGGACCAGCCCACAAATGCAACGTTCACAACAACAACAACAATAGCAACAACAACAACAACTCAAGGCAAACATAATTCACCGCTTGGCCTTTTATTTTATTGTATTTTATCTTTTGGATTACTTTTTGCCATGACCACAACAAATAAACTTGGAGCATCTTTTGTAAGAATCGAGCAGAACAACGGCGGCCAGTGTGGAAAACTCTAAGACAAAAAAATAAAATACTTGGTAGAAAAAAAAAAGTTGGCCTTGTTGTTAGTTGGGTTTGGGTAACTTGGTTGCCTGGCTGCTTGGGTATGCCCCAAGGGCTTCAATGCCATACAACACAATGCCGCACACAATTGTGCATGTTAACATACTTGTAAGTAGTTTTTTCCACTTTCTTGTTGCTGTTGTTGTTGTTGTAGTTGTTTTCCACTTCCCAGTCCATCCCCCGCTCCAGAACTTGCACATTTGTTTTAGGGTACCACGACCCGTTAAGCGTTTCGAGTTGCTTTTGTTTTTGTAATTATCTGCACGTTATTTGTGGGTCAATAAAGTTTGATAGTTTGGCCAATTGTCTGACCGCACTTTGCCACTCACTGAGTGACTGCTCCGGTCCCACGTGTGTGTGTCTGTGTTGTGTATCTGTGTGTTTGAGAGAGATTTATGGTTTATATGCTGGCTAATTTTGAAAGCCGCTTAACATGCCAGCCACATTAGCAGTTATCGTACTTATAAATATTCGCGCCCACTTGCCCAATCTACAATTACAAATTGTTTTATTTTTCGCAGTCTTTAAATAAATAAATACACAAAGCTTTTAAAGTTGTTATAGCTGAAGCAGTATTAGTCATAGCTGGATAAGGCAAAGAGATCCTTCATTTCCCCAAATATAATATTACTTTTATATGTTTTTTTTTTAGTTCATTCTAACCAGAAGATCGCTAAAGAAGCTTTCGTGGCACACCTTCACAAAAAATATATATGTATAAAAAAAATATAGATAAGCTCCTGAATAAACCATCATATTCAATAAGATCAAAAAAATTTTAAACTCATATATATTAACTAAATATATGAAAGAAACTTATGTTTTACGTGTTATGGGTGTTCTCATGAACGCGTCGATGAATTTCAAATATAATTTTTGCGTGTGTTAGAAGTTGACAATACGGAGGTGTTAAGCCTATTACGATATTGCGATGTGATTGTGTGAATTGGTTCGTGAGATATACGCATTTTTGTGAATATCGTGAATATAGCATAGTAGAAAATTGTTCAACATCGTGTATTGAATAAAAATCTTACGATTTTTATTCCCTTGAAGAGTATTCAAAAAGTTTGGGCTGGACAACGTTTGCCAGGCACACTAGTTGGCCACTATAATCGCTTCGTATTTCGGCTCCGAACAATCGAGAAATGTGACCTTATGGCCCTCTATCGAAGCATCCCGATAAAAAGGATATCAAAAGAAGAAAGTGTTCCTGTTTAGGTCACATTCTAAGGAGAGACGATTAAATATTGCTGAAAGGAAGCCGCCGTCATGGTAGGCCTCAACAGACCTCGATGGATCTGAATGAGATTCGTCATGTTGCCCGTGATAGGAATAACATATGTATAGAGATTTTGTTTGTATCCTATGCTCCAGCTAGGAGTGACATACATATATTTTATTAATAATGCAATTATGTCAAGAAAATAAAAGTTTCTGTGATTATTTTGAAAACAACTTTACTTTAAAATTTATTTTTATACCAGGGTTTCCATATCCTGTTCTCTTAGCTTGACAGTCGGCGTCCTATATTCTATATTCATGGACATGTTGACTATACCTAATATACTAAGTACACTCAGAAAACAGGCGATCTAGTTTCAAGCTCAAATATACTCAAATCAAGTGAAAAAATAGTGGTAGTATTTGTTCTTAAACTTCTTCATTTTTTTTCGCAGTATATTTTCCATTATTTCAATCGTTTTTATTTGACTAAGAATACTACAGTCGTTCCAACCCGCATCTTTAATACCTATTATCAACACAGATTGCTGCTCGAAATCGTTCCCGAATATTCAAAATATAATGCAACCGGAGATCAACTTAAGGTGGCCTTTGCAATTGAAGTGGGGTCAATAAGAGCGGAACAAATAGTTGAATCTTTAATAGAAAACGTTCAGACCACTCCATGCTCCAGTAGTACCCCTTAAAATTAAAAGTATTTTAGTAATATACTTATCACAAGTCAATATACCAATTTTGGTGAGTGTAGCTTCTTCAGAAACACTATTAATGGAATTTTTAGGCAAAGGGATTACAATTTGGAAATTAAAAGCAAAAGTTCTCTAACGAAGTTCCAACAAATTAGCACTCATAAGTTGGTTTGTGAAGAGTTTTAAGACATCATACCCTGTACCTTATGGTACAAATGGAAATTAAAGTTTGTGTAAGACGAATGAATGTAAAATACAAAGAAGTCGTCAAAGACCCCAAAGTAACATAAAATTTGATCATGGTGACCAGAAAAGACGATATACCCATGTTCGTCTGCCTGTGTGTCTGTATGAAGATCTCAAAGACGGTAAGAGCAAGTGCAACCAACCTTGTAGACTAGATTCGTGAAAAATTCAGGAGAGATAAGTTTATTTCATATATTTGAAATGGGGTTTACATTATTATTATAAAAAAAAAACACAAAAAACGTTTGGAATTTTTTTATAATTCCCAATCATTGTACCAAAGTTTATCAAAATCGGTTTTCATTTTTTCACGAAATTTGTTCGTTTGTAAATATATCGTAACCAAATTTGGCACTCGGAGTTTTTGAGAGCTTTCAATCACTGTACTAAAATTGGTTCAATGAGAAGAGTTCGATACGAATTCGATTTTTTTTTTGTTTGTGTATGAAAATACCGTAAGAAAATTTGACAATTAAAAGATCTTTTGGAGTTCTTATGAAATATATCGTATTTGATTGCAATATGGTGGGAAAGGGTATCCCAAAGTCGTCCGTGGCCGACTTTAACGTATGCCATCACTATAAATGTTTTCTTACGTATTTCGAGGCACTGAATTCAAATCTGAATCTGCTATCAGCATTGGTCAAATGGTCAGGAATCTAACATAACCTTAAAATCTACTCAAAACGGGGCATTTGGGAGTAACCTAAGAAATACGATGTGCTGTATGAGAATTTGGAAAAAAAATGTCGACCGGAAATCGGTCTCAAAAAAAAGGTTCGCTGGATTTTTTTATGTTAGGGTAGATTTTGGTAGCTGATTCTGATCGTAAAGAAAATGTGCATTTTATTTTGTAAGGCTATGTTATTTTTATGGCATGCAACTGCGAACAACGGGGCGTATTATTTTTTAATCGGGTGACTTTTATAGGGTGCATGTAGAGATCCAGCTTCGTCTATGAAGAGCATTTTAAAAATCACTTGCAGAAAGCAATTTTCGCAGATGTCAAACTTCTTATTAAAATCGACAAGTAAGATCTGGTCACACCTAAAGTAGCCCCTGCCGCAACATAAAAGCGAACTTGTAAGATCATTACGCAATTCCCATTATTGTTTTTAATTTTTTTTAAACAATCTAACTTTAGCTATCCAAATAAATGCAAAATTAATAGCTCAAGTATTTCGCTGTCTACAAACTAAAAACCAAAAACAATGCATTACACACTTGCCCCAAACTCAAGTGCACCACACAGTGCAACAAGGCAGCTTGAGTTTCATTTGAAAACAAATTTGTTAAGGTCTCAGATGCGTGACTCACCAGGGGGTTTCGACTTGGGCTCCATGGATGCCGGCTGCTGCAATCGAAGTTTGTTTGGCAGCTAAGTAAATTTCAGTCACTCAGCTCCAAGGGTGGTGGCAGGAGCAGGACAAGGAGCAGGAGGCCATAGCCAAGAGGAAAGCTGAGCTTGCAATATGCGAGTGTGCGTGCCTTGTCAATAGTTTTGCAACCATTCGCGTTTTCCTACGCCATTTTCTATCTCTCTATATACAATAAGAGTATATAGTATATTTTCAATTTTTTTTTGTTTAGCGTGTTTTTTTTTTTTTTTTGATGAATTGACGGGAATGCCATTTGTCAGCAGTCAATGTGTTTGTTACATTTTATTGCTACTACTGCTATTGGGCTGGCTGTTGGTAACTCGGATGTTCTCGATGTTCCGGGTTGTTGGTTGTTTGAAAATGTCAGATGGTTTGCAGCATGCTAAACATTTTGCGCTAGTTATTTGTCAGCATTTTCTATGCAATTTTCTTGATATAGACAGCAAATTGTATTGTATTGTATGCTGTCGACAGCTTTGTCGATTTGCATGCTCAATGTTTGAGAATAGATTACGTATACGGCATGTTGGTTAAAGGCCAGGCCAATTGCCATCTTTCACCTTTCACCCACACATACGTTTCGCACCCGCTCTCTTCGCACTCAATCTTTATTCATTTTATGTAGGGCCTGCTTTCATCGAAAGCTACCTTTGAACTTTATGAAAAATTGCTGTCAAAAATGAGCACTTGAAGTGCTCGAAAGAAGTGTCCAATCAATATAGTTTTGCTGTCATATAAATGATTGAAAGTCTGTCGCATTCGTACTCATTGCAATCAGCTCGTATACACACACACACACATAGAGTAGTGTGCGTGTGTACTTGTCACTCGTCAACCATGCATTATTAAAATGGCTGCCATCAAATTGCATTTCCTGTCTGTCAACGCAACTGCAGCTCACTTCTCTTTAAATAATTCTAGGTAATGCATTATTTGACATTTGAGCCAAACTCAAGGTCTTTCTTTTTGGACCTTTAACTTGAGATTCCGCCTAACCGCAAATGTCGTTTATCTCGCCAACTTTGCTCTCAAGTTATCCCTACCGCCTTTCCCTTCCAGCTAAACTTGTTATTATTCGTTGAGTTTGCAATTTACCCCAAACTTTTGCAAAAGGTTTTCTTTCTTTTCTTATTAAATTTTATTTGTACCTAACTCGCTTTGTATTTCATTCGCAACTTGCGTTATATTTGCATGTGAATTTCTTTTTCTTTTATATTATTCCACTTCTCATTTGATGTTTGAGCGGAAATGAATGCCATTTGGCACGTGCCCGTCTAGCTTTGGGGGTTTTTGGAGCTGCTAGGGCGAATTTTTCCAACGCCAGTAAGTTGAGCGTCAGGTTAGGGAAAATCAGGAATATTGCAGTTGCTGTTCTTTTAACAAAGGTCATAGAGCTAAAAACTTGAAGTAGTAGAAGTTGCGGTTAAGAATTTAAAAATAATATACATAAAATAATTAAAAAGAGATTTTAAGATGATTTCTTTATCTAACTTTAATTACAAAAAAAAACTAAAATATTATGGAAATTTTCTGTAATATTTATAAAAATTACGACCTATTTTTTTGGGGAATAATTGAGACCGGATTTTTTGTAATTTTATTTCTTCAAAAATATTAAAATAATTATAGGTTAGGTTAGGGCGGCAGTTGGAACCGAGAGTCCACTCACTTAGGCCAAGGACAGGCCCTTTGTGATTCCGCTAGAGTGAGCTAATTCACCACATTTCCCCACTTGATAGGTCCCCTACGAAAGTTGAGGAAGCCATCCGGCTGCCTGAATGAACCTTAAAAGGCATTTTAGACTCTGTTCAGAGAACTGATATAGATTATTCAGAAAATGTAACTGTAGTAACCTAAGAAGTGTTCCACCGTCTCCAGCTCCTCTTCATCGCCACAGCTTCTACAGAAGTCATGGTGGGGAGCATTCAACCTGGATGCGTGGTTTCCTGACCAGTGTCCCGTAATGGCACGAATAACAGATGAGCACTGGGCTCTATTCAGACAGCAAAGTTTTTTGGTTCTTTTACTGCAGTATGTCGGGCAGGTTTGCCGCGAGATTCTACACATGTTCGATATCCGATTCCACGGTTTATTTGCACAGAGAGCGAAAAAGTACCGAATTCCCAGTTTACAGCTGGCCATGGGTATGCCCAGGCCCTCCTTGTCTTGAAGGAGGATGCTGGTAGTTCCTTTTCTAGCCAGTTCATCCGCAATGCAATTTCCCTCAAGGTCCCTCTGTCCTGGGACCCATATCAGGTGAATTGAAAGCTGCTCAGCCATCTCCCCTAGAGACAAGCGGCAGTCATTCACTGACTTCAAACACGAAGTCATCGAAACTAGGGACTTTATAGCCGCTTAGCTGTCCGAATATATACAGATGTTCTTATCTTGAACTTGTAGGCTTTTTATTGTTGTTAAAGCCTCCCGAATTGCTGTGACTTCTGCCTGAAAGACACTGCAGTGGTCCGGGAGCCGAAAAACAATTCTAATGTCGAAATCCTCGACGTAGACGCCACCCCCCACACGGTCGCCTAGCTTGGAACCGTTCTTGTACACCTTTATCGAGCTTGCTGGGCCTGGTACCCAGTATTCCTCTCCTCTTTGGTTGGAATATAGGCTCTGAAGTTGAGTTGTTAAATGTTCCTGCGGTATGCAGTAGAGTGTACTTTCGGGGATAAGTGGGTTTCCTTTAAAAATCTTTGTATGACCAAAATCTTGATCATTCCATTTTTCGCCTCTCTAATGCGTAAAGCTGATAGAATGGCTTGTTGTTTCCCTACCTTGTTCAGTGGAAGGAGGTTTAAAATAATAAAATAAATATAACAAAAATAAAACATTAAAAAAATGGCTGCTGCAAGCAATTCAGAAGCAATAACGATAAATAAAATTAGCCCTGATCAGCTTGCACTTTAAGATGTATTTAACCCCAAGGCCATCCGTCTTTCGAGAGAAAAGCATCATTAAAATGATTAGCATTATAGTATAGCCTCCGCAATTTTAGAAATAACTCTAATGATTGGCATCTAATATTCTGTTGCACAATCTATGATATCGTATATCGCATTGCATTATTCCATAATTACAATAATGCCAATCATAAAACGATTTATAACCTTGCTATTGTATTTTGTAAGAAACGCTTTAAGCAAGGATTTCTAATTATTATTACACCAGTTTAACCTTCTTGTAACCAAATATTATCTTCAACTTCTCAACATGTCTGCAACATATGCCACATCAATCACTCACAATATCCTTGACACTAATATCAAGTTTCTCAGATCAATTCGTACAACTTCCTCAAGCGTTTCACTTTAATATTGTTTTTCCAATATGTAGAGTGCAAATGAATAAATAATCATCAAAAAGTTGAACAGAACAGAAATCCTTAATGCTGCTGCCATTTTGAATGGCAAAAAAAAATTAAATAATTTATAGCAAAAACTCAAAAAAACCTATAATTAAGCTGGCTTTATTGTATTGCCAATGAAATGCATTTAATCATCCCGTATAAATTATACTGAAACACGCACACACACCAACACAATAATATATTTAAACAATATGGAGTCTGTTGTTGAGTGCGCTTAAGCCTTTTATAAAATGCATGCGCCTATATGCATGCAACACATTTTTTCACTAAGCCAAATGACAAAAACTCTTTGAAATTGTACAAAAAAATTGCACACAGTGCCTACTGTAAGTTTTTTTCCAACTTTTTTTGTTCTTGTTTTTTAGCTGCCGTGTCAGCAAACAAAGCACGAATGTGCGTGAGTTTTTATACCCTTTACCAAAGGCATAAAAGCTTATATTAAGACTCGAGAACTTTTATGACAAAATGATTGAAACTAGAGAAGAAATCAATTGATTTTTTTTGTGCTTTTTAAAACAAAAGAAGTATGGATTTTGGTTGCATTAAATTTTTTATTTTGGGTTACATTTAATAAAATTTTTTTGCAATTTTTGGGAGTTGATGAAAAAATGTTGATGGGGATTTAGCTAGTAGGGTACCCCAAACAATACTTCAAATAAAATGATACAGATCGTCGTTATAAAACAAGAAATATATTTTTTTTTAATTTTAATTTTCAAAATAGATCGTGTTTAGCCTCAAAATCAAAATATTAGAATTTTTATGTTACAAAAAAATGTTGCCTGAATTTAAAAAAATATATATATATTTAATATGATTATATTAATCAAAATTTAAAAAAAAAAAATATTTTTTATATTTAAAAAAATATTAAAAATATTTTTATTGCCAATAGTATCCAGTCGGTGATGAAGGGAAAGATGATGATCAGTATTAAATTTTAATATCGTAGCGGGGTTTGTATGTTCTTTAAAAAGCTAGATCATCACTAAATCATCAATAGGAGAAATCTTACGATCTACGTAGTCATTTCATACCATTTTTTTTAAGGATACCCCTATTCTCCCTCAACAGAATTTTTTCTAGAAAAAATTGGAAAGCTAAGACTAAGTTTTCTTCCGTTAAAATCAAATAAAAACAGTGAAATTTATGCAAGTTACAGGGTATTTTATGGTCGTTATTTTCCGACCATAACTGATCGACTTGCATTGTGTGTGTTTGAGTATATAAGAAAAGGGTTTGTGTAAAGGGGCTTCCCTGTTGTGAATGCGGGTACGCAATCAGCGCTTTGTGCGCTACATGCAACATGCCAACTTTGGACGTTCTTTGGTCCGAACAAAAAAAATATGTGACAACATTGATGCAAAAAACTCCCAAAACGGGAATAAATAATGGACCAAGGCATTTGACAGCAGTTTAAACGAGAAGATAAAATGCTAGACAGCAACCAATTTAACCAAAATTTACCTGTAGTACATAGTTCAGTTGAAACCACTTGCAGCAATTGATTTTATGCTTGACCAAGATTTGCTTAGCCATAACTAATCCCTGGGCTGTAATAATAAGTCTCAAACTTTTGCTCGAAATTATGCAAAAAATATATAAAACTACAAAAAGCTTATCGCACTCTAGCACACTTAATACGGATACACTCGGCAACACACTTATGCAAAGTTTGAGTGTAGAAAAAAAGCAAAGAAAGGGCAGAGAAGCTTGTTACACTAGGCAACAAAATAGCGAAACTTTTTGTTCATGGAGAAAAATTTTTTTTATTGACAAATGGGACTAAAAATTAAGGAATCAGCGCAGTAAGGGATTTTACTATAATGTTATGTAGGTGCTAGTGAATTTAATGTTTTTTTTGTTATATTTTTTGATAATATATTTTTGTGCCTTTTAGTTCAATATGCAATATATTCATATGTATTACGTTTCTTTATTTAAATTATTGGTCTATATAAGTTATTATTTTATTTTTAAGTTTTTTTAAAATAAGTTTGAAGTGCCATTTCTTAGCAAAATTTTTATATTTTAGGAAGCTATACAAGAATTGCTTATAAAAATGATTATGAATTATTTTTTCCAAAGGCTGGAACACTTATAGAGCATTTATTTTTATATTTTCGCTAAATATTGATTTTTAAAGCTAAGCAAATAATAATTACAATTATAAATACTAACATTTAATATAACTTGGAAAATACTTATTTTTTGGTTTTTCATTTCAATATAAAAATATAATTTTAAGTTCATTATTACAGCAATCAGATATGCTTCACCTTTATAGTTCACAATAGAAACATATGAAGGAAAATAAGTGAAGCTCAAGTGCGGTTCCTGGATTTGGTCTTAGGTAGGTGCTTCACTTCGAAATTTGTACAAGGTGCGCCAGAGAAACTTACTTATGTGAAAGGTCAATAAAAACAAAAGTACTTCAATTATTGTTTTAATTTTTTTTTATTTAAGAATACAATATCCCAATTTTCTGCATTCATGTAGTCTTGAAAATGACATCGGATAATTGGCGACCCCCATTACGCATACACTGATGAAGTCGATTTTTGAAATTCGTATCCACTCTTTGCAGCATATCAATCGGTATGTTAGCAATGGCGTCGCGAATGTTGTTCTTGAGGTCGATCGACATAAACCAGAGATTTCAAATAACCCCATAAAAATAAATCGCATGGCGTCAAATCTGGAGAGCGTGCCAGCCATTGGAGATCGCCTCTGAGAGAGATGAGGCGGTCGGGGAAATGTTGTCGCAACAAATTCATTGTGTCTCGTGCTGTGTGTGCTGTGGCTCCATCTTGCTGAAACCACACGTTCCTAACGTTCATTTCGTCGAGTCTTGAAAGAAAAAATTCCTCGATCATGTTCCTGTAATGAGCTCCATTCACGGTAACTGCGCGTTCGTTTTCTTCAAAAAAAAAAAGGACCAATTATTCCCATTACCGACATCGCACACCAGACTCGCTCACAGTTAAGTGGCTTCTGGTGAAGCTCACGTGGATTTACACCACACCAATAACGCATGTTTTGCTTGTTGACGCAGCCGGAAATGTAGAAGTGAGCCTCGTCACTGAAAAAACGACCGCGTCTTCAGGCAGGTTGTCAACCAGCATTTCACAGGCATTTTGACGGGCAACAAAATCGCGTTCAGTTAATTCTTGCACAACAGCCAATTTATAGGGATGAAAGTGAAGGTCTTCATGGAGAATTCGTCGAACAGTGGTTTCAGAAATTCCCATAGCAGCTGCGTGTTTGCGAGCCGAACGCCGGGGAGAACGCACAACTGACTGCCTCACTCTTTCGACATTTTCCGGAGTTCTGATGGTCCGTTGAAGTTCATTTCTGGGTTTAGCGACACTTCCACACTCCCGAAATGAGTTAACCCACGACAGAATCGAATTACGGCCAGGAACTAGTCTGTGAGGAGGAATTTCAAAGCGAGTGCGGAAGGCACGTTGCGTAGCAACAAGTGAGCGACCGTTAGAAAAGAAGATCTCGACTGCGAAGGACCGCTGCTCTCTAGACCAGAGTATGATGGCAACTGACTGAAGGGAGGGTGGAGGGAGAAACAACCTTGGGAACTTCCCCCTCCAGATGTGCCCTCTCTCGCCCCTCTACCCACCCAACACACCGCGGGGGAATTTTTTCAAATAAGTAAGTTTCTCTGGCGCACCCTGTATATCTTATTGCTCAAATAGACATCCAATCTTTTATTTCTAACTATTGGAATGTCTGGACCCAAAAACTCCCCCGAGGTAAGGCGGAAAACTTTTAGGTCGCCTCTTCGATTTTTTTGATTGTTTCATATGTTATAGAGTTACTAGCCAATAATAATTAAAAATTTATTATTATTAACCAATTTTCTTTGAAAAATTCATATTACTGATAAAGTTATCAATAAGAGCACAAAGATACTTAAACAACTATTTGTTCAATGAAATATAAAATTAAAAAACTAATATTGTGTTTTTTTTAAATACATTAAAAATTTTTTTAAATTTTAATGTTAAAAAATTATCTTAACTTTAGTCAAAAATATAGAATGATTACATATTAAGATTGCAAGTCCACTGCAAAAAAAATTTGAAATTAAAAGGTAAACATTAGCTTGAAAAACATATTAGCATAATTCCTCAGAGTGGAATGATGAATAGATAAGTCTCAAGATTTTGAAGGAGAAAGTTGGGCTTTCGCAAATAAAAACTTTCTCGTGAATATTAAACAATTTTAAAAAAATTCTAAGTAGCACATTTTTGTATGAAATCGAAAATTTTGAGAATACTTATGTAGTTTCAAAAAATTGAATAAAATCTTGAAAATATTTATGGAAAAAAACAATTCTCAAAAATCAATTTTTTATTGAAGGTACTGCAAAAACCCTGAGCCGGAGACTGCTATAACTTTTGAATTCTGAGAAAATTAAAATATTGTTTGGAAATTAGAATAGAAATAAAAGAATATTTCGCTAAATGTTGATAGAAAATTTAGTCAGGTTTTTTAATTTAAAAAGTAAGTTAGTCTTACAAATACTATAATTTGATTAGCTAAAGGTCCTGGTAGCCACGGCTTGTAACATTTAATTGTTAGTTTTTATTTTTAAATTTAAGCTAGCTTTATATAAATAAATAAATATAATTTGACGTACAATATATTAGCTAAAAAATGTAAAATTTATGTTTTTATGTAAATTAATTCTGTGAAAATTTATAATGTAAACAACATTTGCGTCAAAAATAATCTGCTTATAAAGTTTTTTCATTTTTAAAATGTTAGCCCTCAGTTACATATTAAACAAAAAGGCAAGCGTTTTAAAATGGATTAAATTTATTTCCACAAATCTTTCATTTCATGAACAAACACAAAATTTTTAGAAAAATGTATCAAAGGATAAAACGAGGCCATACAAAAAAAAATTTGTCGATTGCAAAGCTCCAACTTCATCAGAAATTCTGATAAACAAGTAATTTAATATACTTCATATAATTAATACAAAAAATTTCCCAAAATTGAATAATTGTAAATTTTGTTTTCTCTTTTAAAATATCTCACAGAAATCGCTAATTTGACTATCAGTGTTCAATACCAATATAAAATGCCTTAATTTTGTTTTTAGAATCAGTAAAAATCCTCAGGTGCTCAACTGTCCAAAAATCTTGTTCATCAGTGTAGCGCAAACATATACGATAATCTTTATATTACAAATACATACATAGCCGCTTCATAAGGCAACCGAAAAAAAAAAACTAACCCAAAACAAATGTTTAGCATAATTATGAGCGCTGGCGCGGTCATTGGGCCAAGTCTATGTGCAATTAGCAGGCTTAGTGAGCAAATTGTGCGAGGCTCATAAATTCGACGAGGACACAAAGTCTGGTCGACTGCAGATATACAAAATGAGAAGAATTCAAGTTGTCAGTTTTTGTTGCTTTGCTGTTGTTGTTGGAGTTGGAGCTGTTGTTTGCGGTCGTTACGCCTGGTCACACTGTGCCAATTTCGTTTCATTCCGCTTCATGTCGCTCGCCAGGCATATTTCTTTAATGAATTTAATCGCGCGTAATAAACCGTCGCAGGCTCAACGCAAACACAATGACATACACACCACATACACACAGATACTCAAACACACACACACAGAGACAGACATTTTGGCCATGTTGTTGCTCATGCTGGCCGCTTATGTTGTTTGCTTGCAGTCTTTGTGGTCGTTTGACGTTGATAAGCATTCTGATTTATTGACAAACAAACTGTGAGCCTGTATTTGTGTCGGCGTATGTGTGTTTGCATGTCTGTATCTGTGTGTGAGTGTTTGAATGTGGCGGCATTTATTTAAATTTATATATTTATTTATGGCCACACACACAAAGAGACAACAGCAACTGATACATACATAGATAGAGAAAGAGAGACCATTATATGTGCTCTCACACACACACTCTTAAATACATTTTTTGGCTGTGACGTTTTTTGTTGTAGCCAGAATTGTTGTTTTTGTTGTTGGCGATGCTTCGCCTGCATTTCCGTTTGATTTCAATAATTTAAACTTCCGGCATAAGCCGGATATGGCAAATAAAATGCAACGCATTCAAGTGCACTTACAAAAAAAAATAATAGTAATAATAGCTCACCATTGCAAATGCAATTAAATTAAAAATGTTGTTTTTTTATTATCTTTTTTAAGGTTCACTTAAATGTTTTTGAGCTGTTATTTACTATAAATATGAATTTTATATTTTATTGAACTGTCTGTTGCCTGATGAGAATGTGTTAAAAGGCCAAAATTAGATTGTAGACCCCATTAAGGGGAGGATACTTTCAATTTAGTGAAAAGGATGCGTAGTTTGTGAATTATTTGTGGCGTGATGAAAAGACATACAAACTTTCTGTTTTAATTGTTATATACGATTATTATTGTACAATAATTGGACATTTTTATATCAATGAAATTCAAAATGGCGGCTCTTTTCTGCCTCTTGTCCAGCCTCTTGTAGTGAATTGCAATTAATGAAATTCTCTATGGCTCATATTAGGTAGGTAGGTAGGTAGATGTGGTTGTCATTTCGACACACCTAGGCCCATGAAGGGCTCGTTGTGACGCCACTTGAGTAAATCATCTACTCTCCTGTATGCTCTTTGAACCAACCTGTCGATTTAATAAATGAATTATTCTTATTTATTCTGATTTCTGCGAATTCAGTAATATTCCCAAAAGTTTAGGAATCCAGTGCAATTAGTCTCCTCCTGCATAGTGCCATGCATTCACACAAGAGGTGCTCCACTGTTTCCCCCTCTTCTATCTCCTGACAGCTTCTACAGCAGTCAAAATGCGGCTCGCCCAGCTCATACTCGTAAATCTGAATGATTTTTGAAGATAAATTAACTGAAATGTTGGAAAGAAAAATTTTTTGTTTTTACATTTTCCGTGATTTGACCTTATATTTAAATAACAATTTTACAATTTCTCATGTATATTGTAGTATAAGCCATTCAAAATTATATCCTTCAAATATCCTTTGAATGAAAAGAATTGGAAGAATAGACCAGTGCTTGAATTTCTGATGAGAAAATTGGTTCCGAGAAAATCGAGTTTTAGAAAGTCCTCAGCGCGTGCGACTTAGGCGCGTTCAAGATGCTCTTATTCTATAAATATCGATCGCATCAAAAAATCGATTTTTCCACATATTCTACGAAATATTTTCTCAACAAAATTTAAACGAACCTCCCCTTAAGTTAAGCAACTGATTGGAAGTTAAACCATATTTTTAATACCAAATTTTAACTTATTAAGAATATGGACGCTACAAAAGTAGACCGATAGAGACAATGACGCCATATTTTTCCCGCTCTCTTAACATTGCTCTTCAAAAAGGTTTGCCATTTCATCATGGAAAGATATATGATCCAACAACGAGTCGAAATTATTAAAAGTTACTACAGAAAATCTGAGTCAGTCGCCTCAACTTTAAGGGCGCTACGTCCAATTTATGGTTGTCATAATCACAAATTAAGCGTCTAGTGGGAAAGTTTGAATCCACAGTACAAAATGTTCCCGTGCCAGTGGGACAAAAAAATGCCCGTAGTGTCGAGAATATTGCTGCCGCTAGGCATGAATTGAGGAGGACCCAAATCAGTCTCTCACACGTCGTTCTCAACCGTTGGGCATCTCTGTGTCGTTCGTCGTTGTGGCGAATTTTGCGAAAAGATCTTGGCCTACATCCTTACAAGATCAAATTGTTGCAAGAACTGAAGCCGCTTGACCACCAGAAGCGTCGTATGTTCGTGAATTGGGCTTAAAAATGATCCGGATTTTCATCGAAAATTCATCTTCAGCGATGAGGCGCATTTCTGGCTGAATAGTTTCGTCAATAAGCAAAATATGCGTTATTGGCCAGGCAGCAATCCACACGTACTCCATGAGTCACCATTGCATCCCAAAAAAATTACGGGTGTGGTTTATGGGCCGGCAACGTCATTGGGCCGTACTTCTTCCGTGATGATCAAGACCGGCACGTTACTATAAATGGAAATCGCTACCGCTCAATGATAACCGAATATTTTTGGCCCGAATCGGATGATATGGACATGGACAATATGTGAATGTCACAATCGATTTATTGATTGTTTATTGTTATTGATCTTTCCACGGCGATCACAGATATTTGATATCACCAGACCAGACCCATCTCAAACTATTTAGTTAGTTCCAGATATAGGCCTACTTAAAGAGCTCTAGGGGTAGAAGGGAGCAAAGTATATCCCACATATATTATTATTATTAATCAATTTATTACAAGGACTTATAAGTCTGGAGCCACTTGTACTTTTTTATTACCATACAAACAAAACTAGCCAGCAGAGCTTAGTTCCATATTTTTAAAACTATAGATTTTGAGGCGCTGGGAATATCATAAACATCACTCTGAAGCTTCAATTTTTTAGTATTTAGTTAAGCAATGATTTTCTACCAATCGGTCTGAGTCAAATTTTTCTTAGGCTAGCACACGGCGTATGTCCTCTGTAATAAAAGTTAAATTAATTTTTAACCCACCCTTCTTCCATGCTTAACTATTTATTTCCTTATTTTATTGTAAACATTGGCTACGTAAATCCCCAGCTGTATCCCAACTGATCGCATGTGATTTTCCCAAAATCCTTTGAATGCGCGTGTGACGAACTTTAATTGCATGCTTTTTGGCGCAATTGCACGAGAATCGCATAAATTACGTGATTTTCGAGCGCGCTTTTCTTTAGGCAAATCCGCCACTGAAAGTTGCTGCAACAAAAAATACAAAAATGTACGAAAAATTAAAATAAAAAAATTTTTAAAATCCTGGCATTGGCTATAGCGTGTAGCTTGTAGTTGTTTGCATATTTTTTGCAAGGCAGTAAATATGCACTTACAAACACACAGATGGACTTATATGCAATACACATACATACATACATACATATGTACATATGTGCTTGCACAGAAATGACCATGAATTACAGAAAAAAGCCGCAAATACCGAAGTCAAAATGCGTGGCCCCAAACATGGTGGAGGGACACCCAGTTCCTGTTCCTGCTCCATGCTGCTTGCAAAGCATGCCAATGAACAACAACACAACACTGTTGTTGCTGCATTACAAAATGGCAGCAGCTGCAGCCAGTTACAAAAAATGCAAATATATATTGCAATCCTTTAGGCGCAGAACATAATGAAACGAAAATGCTACTGTGGCAACAACAATGGACAACAAGGACAGCAGCCGTAGAGTGTAGAAGCCATCCAACGGCTGCCGAATAAGTAAAATAAATAAAAATGTGCAAATATTTCTTTGGCCAACATTTTTTGCAGCAACGGCCTTAGTACCGAGTCACCCCTTTCACTTGTATTTAACCCTGCGTACCCGCAGCAGCCTGCTGCCACCATCTACCCTAACGTATACGTAACAATTTTCATACAAAAATGTTTTTTATTTATTTATTTGCTGGTTGTTCTTGGGGGGGGGGTCTGGTGTGTTGAAGTGGGGTAGGGAAGGGTTACTTGAAAATCTGTTATGGATCTGCTGGCCAATGCAGTTTTTCGGGGCGTACGGCTTGGCTTGTGGTCTCAGCTTGATTTATATTGATGAATGTTCGTTTGTTCGTTAGTTCCGTCTTCACAGACTGGCAAAGAGATTTACTGTACGGCTGTACGACTTTATATACGGGGTACTGCATTCTGATAGAGCCGTAAAAGTGTAAGGCTTGGAAGTGGGGGGCATGGCTTCTCGTAGCTGCAGTTACTTTGTGCATTGGCTTTGTTGTTGTTGGCATTGCATGACGCGTTCGCACAAACACAATAAAACACACACAGATACGCACACACACTCACACACACATGCTCTTGTAACAGTTGCTTATGCTCGACGCCAGAAATTATTGCATACTTTACGGAAATTAACCGCATTTCCATTTCTTGCACGCACGCAGCGCTCTCCGCCGCTGCACCTCTTCCGGCCGCCCCTCTCTCTCTCACATATTCATATATTTGCAATTTTAATGACTTTATTTTTGTGTTGGCATAAAATATTTTTTACTTTTGCGCTTTTGCTGTTATGCTCAGTAAAAGCATCCCCACTTATTGGAGGGCCAACCCCCTAGCCGTACCCTGAGCTCCTTACGTACGTGCCAGTTTGGTATGTTTTGTTCGGTTCGGTTTGGGTTGGTTCTCGTTCTTCGCACTCTCATATTTCTTTGTGACATTTTCCTTTTGCATTATTAATCAACTGGGAGCATTTTTAATTTATGTTGACATGCACTTATTTATATAAAAATAAAAATAAAACAATTCCGACAATCATAACAACTACAGCAAAAACAACACGAATCCTACCAAAGAGCTGCAGCAAGCGGAAATCACATTAACGCGTTTTTCGCATATTTTGTTAAAGAAGGGGAAGCACTATTCCTGCCTGGCATATGACACATAAAAGTAGCATGCAATTGAAATGTCTTCAATAAGTGTTGTAAAATCGGATAATCGAAATTTTCAAAGGAATTTAAAATTGTTTATGTCAGCTTGATAGAGGTTTGGTGGAATGTGGGGCGTTGGAACAGGTCGAATCTCAAAGAGTCACTGTTTGGTCGGTTGTTTGACATGTCGGTGTAATTGGGTCGAATTTTTGAATAATACCTTCCTTGTGGCTTAAGCCGTCATTATCTTTTTTGGCATTAAATTTAAGATATGGAAAAATGCGGTTCCTAAAAGACGCTATAAGAAATACAACACAATCCGGTTTGTTTTATTGCCAAAAAAATTTACAGTACGTGCAAACGGTCATATACATATTAGTTCGTAGAATACTGTAGAACTAAATCATGAGTTTACCAATAGGTAAAGTATAGAGCGGAAGTAACGATCAATCTGCTAAACTTAAATACACTTCGAGATGGCAGGAGTCCATAAAGTCAGCGTTAATTTTTTGTATTTTTTCCACAATATATCTATATAGTTATTTGAAATAAATTAATGATACAAATGGCGTAGTGTACATTTATTACAGATTTACTTTGGAGACCACATAATTTTCCCATACACAATTTTTCATTAAGCACCAGACCGTAACCCCTCAGTAACATTTTAGTCATCCTATCTGCAGATTACACTAGTTTACAATTTAAGGGTCAACGTTTCTTTTTCTTAAGACCCGTTTTCGAGATTTTTTCGAAGAACCTGATTTTAGGCACTTGCTTAAAATTTTCGTTAACATCTCTCGAATATAATTTTGTAGATCGTTCCATAGCATCTACAATTCTTATCTGATTTTAAAGTTTTTAGACTCGAAATGGTTGTAAAAAAAAAAATCGTTATGCTTAAAACTTAACAAAATTTGGCTAAATAGTCGAATATGGTTTTTTTAGACTTTGGTTGCTTGTAACTTCTCTAATTTTTACTAATCTGTACAAATTACAATATATATCACCGAAAAGAGCACATCAATCGTGTTTCTCGTCTCAAGGTTACCCTTAAAATCACTTTTTTACTAAGGTTTATTTTTCGTGTAAGCTAATTCCTCTTAACGAGCTTCTGATGCAGTTCAGGCATGGGTTACCGTATTGGATCATGGACCAGGCGTTCCAACATTCAGTTAAATGGACATAAATCGACATACTCGTACTTTTATTTTTTATTAAGGATATCTGTAACTTACTTAGAAACTCTCTGAGATATGGATATTCGTGCAATTTCTTTGAGATGATCGGGTAAGATTAAGAGAATGAAGTGTGGGGCTCCGTTGTCAAATGTCATATTCCCACAATTCACGTCATATAGAAAACGAAAAATTTATAATTCTCCTTGGTATTAGCGTTATCGAATTATTCATTCTGACCTTAAAATGAATTGCCTAAGCAGATTGCCATAAAATGTCGCCAAAAAAATTCTAAAAATTTATTCAAGCCTTATATAAAATGGTAGTGGTTCCAACCTGGATATACGCCATCCAGATCTGGGTTATGGCGGCTCGTTTGAATGTAGTACAATGCCTTACGCTTTATTACTGGCTGTGAACAGTATGTAAGGAATTCGACCTTGCACCATGACCTCATACTGGAGACCGTTAACCTAAAAATTTCTTCAAGCCTTATATAAACTGATAGTGGTTCCAGCCTGGAGATACGCCAACCAGAACTGGGTTATGGTGGCTAGTTCGAATTGCTCACTTATTAAGACACTCCAGTACAATGCCTTACGCTTTATTACTGGCTGTGAATAGTATGTAAGGAATTCGACCTTCCACCATGACCTCAGACTGGAGACAGTTAACCTCCAGACAAGTCGTTACAACGAAAGGTTAAAACGGCACTCTTAAACCATGGCTAAAGGGCTCCCAAATGAAAATCCTATAAAAATGCTTAAAAAAGAATCTGCTCTAAAAAAGCCGAACTGAAAAAAACCAAATACTGACAGAAAAGCGGACCAAATAATTTGCTCTAAATTGACTTAACTCCTTGATGAGTCTCAGACATCTCTAGCTAAACAAGATGGATAAAAATATATGTGTTTTTGATAATTTTGCAAAACAAACAAATAAATAAAAATCGAATAAAAAATAGCGTTTTAATTCTTTGATATTTTGAATGAGATGGCCTGTCACCCCAGTCTAAAGTTAGTGTGGAACTCTTGTATTCATATAAAAGCTGCACAATGCTTTAAAAGGATTGTGAAGCTATAATGCTTTTCGCAGGACCCTTTGTGGTCAAAAGTTTACATCGGCATATCTGCCTATATAACAACTGCGAAGATACTTCTGTGTATATACAAAAAAATGTTCAGATTCCACAACTATGAAACAGAGCCTTTTTTAATCACCAACTTTATTATATAGATCACATTAAGGTGCATCTGAACAGGATGTATCTTATTAACAGATGAGATGGTAAATATCTTACAGATGTTCATGGTTAAAATGGCTCTTGAAGCTTTTCTTAAAGGAAACAATTTTTGATGCTTTCGTTCATACCTACATCATCCGCACCAAACCAAAAACAAAAGAAAGTATTTTTGTCGTACAATTTTAGACTCTTAGTATATTTTGCAATAGAAAAATGAAAAACTTTCAAAAAAAATTGCATCAAGCCCGCCTTTTAAAGAAAACTCTTACCTCATACTTAACGAGAAAAAAGTTTCTTTTTATCAGCCCAATTAAATCAACAAAAATAAAATTTAAAACATTACCTACCCATAAGAAATAAATAAAAATATATTTAAATTAATAACGCATTAAGAATCGAAAACATAAAATTCAAAATGAAATTCATTAACAACGCATACAATACAAATTAGCAAAAGGTAATGAGTGGGCGCAAGTGGGCGTGGTGAACTAAAAAGAGGTGTATCTGACTGAGTGTGTGTGCGTGTTGATGTGTTTGTGTGTGTTAAACAGACATTTGTATGCCAATTTAAAATGCAGCTTTCGCCATTTGTATGCAAAACGATAGGCTGGCTCATCAAAATGGCGGCAAGCAAACAAATGTGTATAAGTGTATGTGTGTGTGTGCATGCCCCGCACATCCTGTCAATCCTTGTATACTTATGCGCATCCGGTTTGCGAATGCAGCAGCAACAAAAGCAACAATAACAAATGAAACACTGCCAATGCCAAACTGTAGTTGCATATCTGCAAATTGCAACTGTATGTGTGTAAATGTATCTGTGTGTGTATCTTTGTGTGTGAGTATGAGTGTACAAGTATCTGTATCATTGCGCTGGCATTCGACCGGAAGAAATTATTGTTATTTGAATTTATCTGCCACATTGTTGATGATGCTGCCTCTGTTGCAGTCGCTGTCGCTGCCGATGTCGCCATCAACATCACCGCTGCTCTCTCCTCTGCCGCTGTATCTGCGCTGCAGCTACGCTATCTGTCTGGACACAGGCTGGCAGCGGTTGCTGATAACGTCAGCGCAAAAGTATGCAATGGAATCGCTTGCTTTATTTATTTGCACGTACATGTGCATAAATAAATGTGGAAGGCATGCTTTTCTTTTTGCACCCCACCTCTCACTCGCAGTACCTATCTCTCACGCGCACCATAAATTGCAAAAATATTATTTTATCAACAATAATTAATTAAATGCACTTAATTGCGTTGCTGCACTCGTTGTTGTGCCAACTCATAGTTTTTTATAGTTTTTTATTTCCCTTTAGTTGTAGTGCAAAAAGTGTATATTAAGTTTAATCAAATGGATGTAACAGATGCAGGGAAAGTAGGGAATTTCGAATATCATAATAATAAAGGAGACCAATATGTTTTAAGACAACTAAAGCTGTTATTATTTTTTCATTAGAAATTTTGCCAGGAGTCTGTATAAACTGCTTTAAATACAATTTTTTTTAAATTCTTCGATATTTGTTTTTTTTTTGAGTCAGGGGCCAACGATAAGTTTTTCATTTCTTTGTTTAAATCTCCAGAAGACATTGCAAATATTGGTTTTCGGTAACGCTAAGCGCGAATCTGTGGTTCTAATTTCATTTGGTAGACCGAAGATGGACGCCGGAAACCTAAAAAATCTGATTTTACTCTATTATCACCAAATATCTTTGCAAATTATTCAAGAAGATAAAAATGTTAAGCCCAAAAACGTTAATTTATCTTAAAAATTGAAATGTGAAGAGGGAGTGTTTGGTTTGACAGAGAATGAATAACCTTCAGAAAAGAAAACAGCATTTGTTACTGCTGGCGCCATCTAGTAGACTCATTGGCGTCATCTTACGTAAAACTTTAATCCAAATATTTTGTTGGATTGTCTGCATTAATTTAAAATATAAAACTAAAAAAATTGTTGCAACACTTTGGTGAAACTTAATGTTGATAAATTATGAATATAGTACCTCAAGAAATAAGTATATGTGTAAAATATTGATATTTGTTTCGTCCTTAATTATATTCCTAATGATACTGTTAGCATGCCAAAATCGAATAGTTATAGAAAAATCAAGGGAATTGGCCGAATTTATTGGGACGCAGAGTTTCAAAATGTTAGTTTTTCAGATGAAAAAAAGTTTAACTTGGATGGCAGTTCGCAAAATGTCAATCAACCGCAGGTCACATGATGAAAGCAAAACCACGGCCGATTGTTTTGGTATGAAAATTGCGCCTTATTTCTACCAATACCAATTCAGACATCTATATAGAGCTTCTTGACAGTTTCCTTATTGATTTTACCGAATACCATTTTGCCGATAACTGGGCTTTCCAACAAGATACGCCCCAAAACTTTCTTACGAGGTCTACAGGAAAGGTCGTTAACTTAAGTCCTTGGAAGGCCTTAAAAAGACTTGGAATGGAATGGAAATGGAATGGATGTTTGTATAAAAACAGTCATAAGAATTCAACTATCACTTTCACTATTTGAGAAAAATAAACATTTTACAGTAATAATTACAGAGTATCCCATAGTCGGCCCACGCCTCGAGTGCACTGTATTTTCAAATCGATCACCCGGCCGCCTTAACGTACGCAAATTTTTTTAACCTCTTAACACTCACATACACATACGCAGATACGCATACACATGTACCGAATATAGTTACATGGATTTGCATATGGCTGAGCATCATTGTAAGTAGCCGTGTAAGTGGACAAGTGTCCAGTCTGGCCAGCTGCTTCAGTTGCTCCTCTTTATGTTCCTGTTGCTGTTGTATTGTTTTTGTTGCTACTCTTGTCATTGTTGCACTTATTGCCATCAAGATTTATGCGTATTTTTAAGTGGCATTAAGTGCGCGTTAACATCTTATGAAGCCACGCTGCAGCAACATCAGCAACAATAACAACAACAATAAATTATTGCAACAACAACAGCTGGGCAGCCATTAAGCGCCCTCTTGGAAACGCCCTAACAGCTATAAGCGCATATTAGAGATGGAAGCGTGAGATCTGTTTTGTCACGATAAGGCATCGGACATGTTATTTGGTATTTGCTCAACTGTTAGAGGGCTTTATTTTTACAAAAATAGCAGGGATTATTTTAAATATTTCAGAAGAGTTTAAAAAACGATGGATTTGAATATTAATAATAATATTTTTTAACATTCAGAATAGATTCGTTAAATATAAACAATATTCTAAAAAGCAATTAAGCCCGTGCTATAAATATACATAACATTGTTCGTCAAAATATATACTTGTTTTGTATTTATTAGTTAAAATGATTTTATGTTAATAGATATACATAAGAGATTTAGTACTAACCTACGGCTTCCAACGAAAAATTTGTAGCTACATTTTATTGTTCTTTTCTCAAAATATATAGGTACATATTGAAATAAAAAAATATATACATAATTATTGCATGCATTAATTTGAAATTAAAATAAAAAAGGCTTATAAAAATGTTTTATTCGCTGGTGCCAAAACTTAATTGCTGGTAAGATGGTTATGGAAAGTTCGAAATTTGTCATTTTTTAATTTTTCAAAAATAGAAATTAAAAATTAAAAGCTCTTGCAAGGTTATCCAAATAAAAAAAAATGTTTAATCTAGAATATATATTTTTGAGGTGAATGCTATGATTCTATGGCTCACATAGATTCAGAAGACTTTCTTACTACTTCTTCTTTTTTGATAAGCTGCTAATTATAGTGAGTGCAAGATCAGGTTTGATGTACAAATTTAAGGATTAATAGATGTAAAAATTTTTATTCGAAGATCTCTTCAACTATAAAGAACTGAGGTACATATATATTTATTCCAATAAATTCTGTGTGGAACAAAGGGCCAGTCTCAGGTAACCAGGACTAAATTGCTTTGCAGACTTAGAAAATCGTTCGTTTTTTGTTTTCTTATTAAAAACTTTGTGAAAAATGCAATCATGAAGTCTTTAGCGAGTTAAAATTATTTGATCGAGATGCAGCCAAACTTGGGATTTTCAAATACTAAGAGTCGCTAGAGCTCTTTCTGTCATTATTATCAATCTTGAGATCATATCTTGAGATTATCAAGGGAATCATATATTTCTCTTGAGTTCGTCTTGTGCAGTCTTTAGAACTTTTTGCAGGAGTAGAGGAGTCTATGAAAAAAAAACATTAAATACTTTCTTTTTTCTTATCAGGCTGTCATTATTATCAATCTTGGGATCATATCTTGAGATTATCAAGGGAATCATATATTTCTCTTGAGTTCGTCTTCAGCAGTCTTTAGAACTTTTTGCAGGAATAGAGGAGGCTATGAAAAAAAAAAAACATTAAATACTTTCTTTTTTCTTATCAGGCATCTATTTTTCATTTTCTTCTTGCCAACAAACCTGGCAAAACTAATAGTCAAGATAAGATCTAATATTAGTTAATTCTCTGCCTTATGCTACATCTTCCACCAAACCTTATGTAATACAATTTTTCAAATATACTAAATTATATAATTGTGAGACATTTCTTATCCTTTTCTTTCGTGCTTTAAGCTGATGTCACGATTGCCCATCACATCGCCTGCCCGAGTTTCGTCCCATCTCTAAAACACTTGCACATAACATTACGTATACGTATGCATATTTAAGTACCCTCTTCATTCTTTTGCCAAATGCGTGCTTGAAATTATGCTTAAATAACAACAAAAATATGTCAACTATACCATTCTCTTCTGTCCAGGACCACTGCTTAATGAGCCCTTACGCCAACAATGCAGCTTAAGTTCCTGTTAATTAATGCCTTCGACTTTAACTTACAAATTTTAATGATACAAAAGAAAATAATAACGAAATGCAAAGAGTTGCCATGGTTCGTTTCGGTTATTACCATTGTTGCCGCTGTCGTTGTAGTTGTTGCAGCCATTTGCATTACATTTTGCCATGCGCCACAGTTGTTAATGAAGTTTGTTGCCGTGAACAAGTGAGCATATGCAGCAACAAGATATAAATGACACATACGCCATGTTGTCTGTTTAAAAGTTTACATTTTCTGCCGTCTCCTAGCAACACATTGAAGTCTTTAGCTTTTGTTCTCCATATGCATTAATGCATTAGTGTTGTTAGAATCCCAGTCAGTTTTAGAACAATTCTTGTAATTCTTTGCGTTGAAATTTTCGCATAGATGTAACAAAGACTGTAATGCAATTGTTAAATTTATAAACAGGACACAGACAGAGTTACACTCATACAAAAATAATGTTGTTTGTGTGCATTTGCAACTGCCAAAGTAATTTGCGATAAGTGCGTCGGATATGTAGAGGGAATTGCAAACCACATGGAAAAACAACAGCTGACATTGAACACTGACCAACTTTTGGTGAAAATCTTTTTGGTTTATTTTTATTTTTTGAGAGTAACGAATTTTAAATGCACTTTAAAACAATTGTAGCAGAATTCTTAAACTAGAAGCTCAAAATGCATTATTTAAGGTAATCACAGGCATACTAACTAAACTCCTTATTTGTATTTAGTAATTTAACTGGGGTGCTGCAGAAAAAAAATGTTTTCAATTTCTTTACAAGTCCAAGTTTTGGTGAAACAAAAATTATTTGTAACAGTTTTCAAATCTTTGACAAATTTTTTTGAGATTTGATTAAATTCACGAATAGAATCTATTTTATTCAAAGAAGCTTTTACGACATGTGGAAAGCTTATTTCATTTATATTTTCTTTATGGGGTGAGACAGCTAACCATTTCTGTCAATTTCTTTGCAATTCCAATTCTTGGTGACACAGACATGACTCGCAACGGATTCAAAATGTGGACCAAATTTGCTTAAAATTTGATTAAATTGATATCTTATTTAAGAAAACTTTTAGCATATTCTGGAAAGGTTATTCTAATTTCTGATTTATTTGTATCTTTATGCTTTGATAAATCCAATGTTCTAATCTTCAAGCTTTTCATTTTTGCAAAACCTTTATTAAAATCTTTTGTAAACATGCCATTCTGTGTCAAAGTGCAAAATTTTTTTAAGTTACGTAATGGTCACCTAGTTTCTTTGCTAAATAAAAATAATTCGAAGTACTTATGTTACCATATTAATAGCTGTTTTTGGTGCTAAATGAAAGTAAAAAAATTGCGTGTTCAATCTTGACAGAGATTTCATTATAAAATGCGACAATTTTAATGCACAATTAAAAAAATAAGTGAGGCGCACCTTTTTCTCCTAGTTATGGCAACATAAGACCTGTTTTTGAAAGATACTAATGCCAATAATTAGAGTTCCAAATCAACATTTATAATACAGGTAGTCAATGACTAATAATCCCGCAATTTGTATTACAAAATTTTCTTTTCCCGTACCAAATTTTCAAATGTAATCAAAATACTTTTGCCAATCGCAACGCTGATAACAGCTCTTGACCCGTAGGATTCGCATTACAAACTCATTTAATGGGCGGGACTATTATTCAAATATCATTTATTTTATTTTTTAGAAATAGCAAGTAAAATTTTGACAAACATGCTGAAAATTATCGCTGTAATAAAGAATTATTTTTCTTGGATCCCTGTTAAATAAAATTTATTAAAATAAGTGTCTAAATGTTCTAAAATAATTGTAGAAAAGCGGCAACCCTTTGCTGATATTCTAGCAAAAGCGTAAACCTTCGGAATAATTTGTTCGAAAAATAAAATCTACTTACGATTTTTTTTAAGATTGGTTTTCAAACCATTGCCAAATCCTTTAAAGATTTCTGTGGCACATCATTATATTTGAGTTCAAAATGTTTTAAATATTAAAATGAACAGGATGACTTTTGTTCGATTACGTACTCAGAGAAACTCCCTTGTCTGTGTCTGACAGTGGCAATAAATTAAGCATTTTGAGCCAAGTTCTTTATATTCTAGACTTATGACGACTACAACTTTGGCAAAATGTGATAAAACACAAAAATTTTAAAAACTAACACAATCGATAACCATACGTCTATGCGACGTTCGCTTTGTGTAACACTAAGACTAAGCAACTTGAAAATGAGATGTTCGTGTCGTCATTGCACATAAGGAAGAGAGTAAAGGAGTGAGAGAGTCAATATTTAAAAACGTTTCGCCAACCAAATTTACGATATCTTTCTAGGGCTAAATATATCAATAGATCCTTAACCTAGGTATATTAGGGTGGCCATTTTTGCAACATCCCATGATTTTAATAACGTAAGCGCCTAAAAAGTTTTCTTTTTACAATCCGAAAGTTTGATGAAGTCGAAAATAGGTCAAAGATCACATTTTTCATCATTTTTTTTTTCTAATAAACTTTAAAAACTTTTTCCAATTCAACAAACTTTATTTCCAACAGTCTCATGTCTCTTTAAAAATAATTTTAAATAAATATTGAGCCGGTCCGCATAAGCTTGGTAAGCTATAAACTTGATTAAATAGTTTAATTTGATAGTTAACAAATTTTTAAAAATTAAAACCGAAAATGTAGTAAGAACATTATTTCATGAAACGGTCTAAGAGATATTTTGAAAAAAAAATTCGAAATTAGAAAAAAAAGTGTCTCTACTTATTAGCAAAAATATCTGATTGCACTAAGCTAATTTCGATAATTTGTTTAACTTGGTTGTAGATAATTGAGTTATCGATCGATTATATCTGGAAAATGTTTATTCAAACTTACGGCTCGCTACTGCATTCATATGAAAATTTCTTTATGATCTTTGACCTAAATATTTTCGGCACCATCAAATACTTTCGGATCATCTTTAAATTTTGCAGGAGCTTATTTATTTATTTATATAATTATAAAGTAGAATTTAGTTCTAAGTTATAAAGGTTTTGTAGCCAAAGCAACGTAGGGTATATGCAGGTAAAATGGAAACATCTTAGTATTCCATACTAGCCCTGATGTGTATCCTTGAAAATTTCAAAATGAAAGGCTTTAGAAACCAATATCATAAATATAATAAAAAATATTGATTTTATTTACACTCATCACTACACATAATATAAGCATACAAATAAATAACTTCAAAAAGAGACCTGAAGGCCCTACTTATTAGAGTAATAAATTATGTTATAACTTTGAAATAATTATATTTAAACAAATTTTAATAAATAAATTAAAATTTAACTTACTATTACAACTTTTTTCCAAAAAAGCGTCCTTAAACTTAGCAAATTTTCTAAAATAAAAAATTTTGCAATATTCAAAGCTACTTCGAAACTCATGTGCTTTTCAAGCTCTACTTTTATATAGCAGAAAATGGCCAATACAATAATATATCTCCTTTTACTGAAATTATCATACGAAATAAAGCAATCAGCTGAAGCTGCAACCGAAATAAGCAGCTGAGCGTTACAACCTGAAAATGTTGCACAGGATTCAGCGCCGAAATGGCCAACGTTTCATTTGTGGCTTGTTATGCGTGGCCACAATTCCATATGTGCTGCTTTTTTCTGTATATAAATAACTTTATATAATACATACATACATACATGTATGTACTTTTATGTTAAAAACTGCAATTTGTAATTTTGTTCTTGTTGGTGTTTTCTTCTTTGTTGTAATAATAAATTGCATAAAAGTATGCAATGGAAATAAAAATGCCACTGTGTAATTAATGAGTCAAGGTGGTGTCATATGGTGCTTACACATACACACAGATACACACACACACACACTTGCACAAAGGGAGACTTTCAAGTGACTTGGTCCTCGCGGTGCGCATTGCGTGTTAAGTTGCGTATTTCATGGCGCTTATTTATTATGCACAAAGTGCCCGAATGCCGTGCGCCAATGGGCCTTACATGCAAAATTATTGACTCAATTTGTAACATACATACACACACAGTTGCACACACAGATACACACAGAGACACTTGCATAAGCCCCGTAGGCGCGTTAATTGCCTATGTGGCGCACATTATTCAGCTGTCATTGGCGGCATTTAACAAACCACCGGAAACGACGACATTGGCGACGACGAGACGGTCTAAAAAAGCAGAAGAAGAAGCAGCAGCAAAAGCCAACCAGCAAGTTTTGCGGCTTTAGCAAACAATTAGGCAGCTAATTTGCTGGGCCAAACGCACCAGGCTAAAAGGATGTGCGCTTGCTAATCCTGGTGCTGGCTTAAAAGCAGAGCGAAAATGCCAACGCGCCTTGTCACTCAGTCTTCGCAGTCTTTGCTCAGCGAGAGTAGTGTGAAATTTTGGGCCAAAAGCTAAATCACAGCAAAATCCTTTTGACAAATACCCAGTTGAGCTGAGCTGGAAGGAAACGCTAATATGGCAAGTTATTCAAAAGGCATTCACAATGCGTTTTGTAGCACTTTGGAGCACGGACGCCCGTTCGGCGTAGCCTTCGTCGTATCCCAACGATTCTGTCTCTGACTGTTTTGAGATAAATGCACTTGCTGTTGCCCGCAAAATGCCTTGTCAGCTGTATGCGCTTGTCAACGCCGAAAACTAAAAGGTGACAAGGACAAAGCGTGTCACACAAACACACGGGCACACTATTACAGACACGCAAACACGGGCACACTGAACTGTTGAGGCTGTTGCATACTGCGGTTGGCAGCTGGCAGCTGTCATGCGTGTGAGCGCGCACGCTTTTGGCTTAAGTAGCAAAAGTTGCAGCTCCACTCACACACATAGATGCATACACATATATACTAACTCACACAGATACGCTCACGCACACAGTAGCACATCAATCAGACATTGCCGCCTCTTGTCAAGCGTAATTTACGCGCATTCACGCCGCAGCAGTCGCATCAAACCAGCAGTTTTTGCTTGAATCTGCTAGCCAAACAAAAGATTTCCACGTTGGTAACCGCAAATCGTTTTGATTTTGACACACACCATCACACACAAGCACACACACACCTCATCACATACATGCACTTACATACGAGGGCGTGACGTAAAGTTTTTGTGAATGTTGAGGTTAATTTTTTACGGGTATTGTAGGAGCCTAACAACTAAATATAATCTAATTGAAGTTAAAAACTTAGTCTTAAAGTCTTAATTGCCACTCTGTTAAATTTTTCAACATTAATACTAAACCAAGCATAAATGTTAGTTAAAATCATCTATGCAATCGAACAAGTTAACATAGAATATCACAATGTTAGGAAAATGAACTTATAAAAGCTCAATACAAGCCGGCCCAATCATCTACTCCTTTGCCGAAAGCAGGGAATAGGTACTTTACAAAAAGTTTCCAGACTGCTTTTGGTCATCAAAAGTCTTTCTTATTCTAAATTCCTGTAATTTCTCTAAACATTCTTTATGTATAGTTAAAAATAGTGCTAAAAATTACCTCATTTTAGCACCTTTCCAGACAAATGAAAAGCACAGAGAGATCGAAGAGACCAAAAAATGATACAAATAATATTTTACGATAATCTTTTTTTTAAAAAAATAATCTTAAGAATATTTTATTCAATTTATTATATTATACAGAATGTCAGAAAGAGCAAATAAAAATTAAGTTAAGCTAAAATTAAATTAAGTTTTGTTCAATACATTAATTTTGATTGTCAATATTAATTATAGACCGCCATCTAGGACTATAAATAGTACTCATCTGGGACTACAATCGTGTTTAATTGACAAAATAAATATTTTAAAAAAATCGGAGAAGGCTTTTTAACAAATTGTCACTATAGCATTGTAAAAAATTGATTGATCCAAGACGGCATGCCTTGCGAGGAATGAAGTTCTATAGGAACCACCAATCGATCTGTCAGCGAGGATAATATAAACTAAAAACAGGTTAATCGGGTTGCTTTTTGATCACTTCGATTTTGATGAGCCACTTTTAATCTACTAAATTTTTATTTGCAAAACTTCGTAAATTCATGGAATCATCGGTATCTGATTAGGTGGGGTTAGATAACACCTGTTAAAACAGGTTGGGAGTCACACATAGTCCTTAGTGTAACCGGAGAATGCGGCTGCTCTGCAAAGCAAGTTAGTCGTCAAGTATGCGTGTATGCATGGAGAGCGCCTATAGCTTTTAGGTCCCATGTCGGTTTCAGTGAGGTAAGCCATGGGTTTTCTAGATATTTCAGTCTTTATGCGCATATAGCAGGCAGAAGAGGTGCTCCAGAGTCTCTTTAGCCTCTGTCTCGCTACACTTCCTGCATTTTCCTAGTAGTTTGCAGTCTGAGTGTTCACGGACCTTTCTTGTTGTTGTTGTTGTGGCAGTAGATGTATAACTGTCCTGTCCTGATCCAACCGGTACAGGATGTGACCGCTAGCGACACGAAAAGAGGTATTATTCCCTCCCTCCGTGCCCGCCGGTGATAGCAGTCACGCTTTTGACCGTCGCGTTCTTTGGGCTGACATCCCAGCCCGAGTTGTTTCCTTAAAGGACTTCGACGCGCAGTGATTTAGTACCATTTTTTTCTTTCTGATTATAAAGGATTTTTCCATATCTCGCAACCGCTTATGGATGTTTGACAAATTTTTTAATTAACCCACTAACACGATTTCTTAGCCAATTCTCTTTAACCTACCCTCGTACCGTACACCCATACGCTCAAGAAACAGGTTGCCAGGATCGCTCTCTCTCTCCCAGGCTAGGACAAAGACAGCTTTGCGGCAGCTGATGGCATGTTGCTGATGCGGCAGCTGACAAAATGGCAGATGACAAAATGGCTGCCAGTTGGCGCTTGTCTGCTGCAGCTCGATGCATTTTTCGTTAGCTCAAACGAGTTCGCTGCTTTTGCCAAATGAAAAGTGGAAAAGGTAAGTTTAAAACTTCAGTTTGATGAATGTGCGGCTGACTTTGATGGGCACGACGGGCTCTGAAGGGCGCTATGGGCATGGCTGAAGTGATTGCTTTTGGTAAAGTTAAGAAATGAACTCGAGCTAAGCCAAAGTTAACAAGTTTGGGCCGAGTATTTGTTGGTGGCCCACAAAAGTATGTTAGTTGGGCTGAAAAGGCACTCTTTCAAAAAAAGGGGATATAGTATATGCGCTGCAAAAATAAGAATGTGTCAAAAGGAACTTCATTTATTATTTTAACAAAATATATATGGCATAATAAAGCAAAAATACTAAAAGAAAAAATGCTTAAACAAAGAGAAATACTATATTAAAACACTAGACTATATTCTGGTTCAACTTTAATTGAATAATTTTTAACATAAAGTTAAGTCCATTACATTACGTTAACGATCATTTACTTAACACCTCTGCATTTGGCCTATAAATTGTATTTGGCTACAATTGTAATGAAAACTATTTAATTTAATAAAAAATGGTTATATAACACACATTTTACGCTTTATATGACGTGCTTAGATAACAAAATCAATTTATTCTTACTCTCACGTGTATTATAGACGCACAAATACATACACACAGTGTTATGCTAGGTTCACACTGAGTCACAAAGCTATTTTAAACATCAATAGTAACATGACATAATGAATTTTGGAAGTTCTGTGAAAGGTCAATATTAATTGAAATCTAGTAATCTCAATTAATATACGCCAAAGAGGCAGATGGAAGAAATTTCTTGTAAGAATAAAAAGCGGCTGTTTAAGGTCGATTGAAAAATTTATAATGTTTAATTTTATATATATATATCTTCTAACTCCGGGTGGAGCGTAGGGCAAAAACAAAAGAATTGAAGTCCAACCGATTTTTTGCAAGTTGTTTTAGGCTGTTCCAGTCTGTATGGGAGTCCCGAAGGTCAGCATCCACCATGCGACGCCAAGAGGTTGTTGGTCTTCCACGGCTTCTTGAGCCTTGCGGGTTCCATGAAAGCAGCTCTACAGATTTTGCAGGTGTCTTTGCGAAGGGTGTGCCCAATCCACCCGAAACGGCGGCGTTTGATTATTAGTTCAATAAGAAACTCATTAGTGGCTTTCAGTAATTCCGCATTAGAAATGGTGCGTGACCACCAAATCCTTAAGATTTTACGCAAGCATGAGTTGCCAAAGCTTTGCAGTTTCCGGATCAGAACCGATGTAAGCGACCAGGACTCGCAAGCATATAACAGGACGGATTTTACGTTGGAGTTAAAAATTCGAAGTTTCGTCTTGACCGATATCGCGTTAGATGACAAGATGTTGTTTAGTAGTGCGAAGGCACCGCGGGCTTTGTTGCTGCCAAAGTAGCAAAAATCCTGTTCAAGATTGAGTGCTTCCCACACACTGTGAAACTTGGGACGTTATTATCGTCGCAGTTCGAGATAAATTCGGTCTTGTTAACGTTTATTTTCAAGTCAACCTCGACTGCGCGAGCGCTGAGCTGGTCCAGGTTCAACTGCAGGTCCGACCTTTTGACGGCAAGGAGGGCGATGTCGTCGGCGTATGCTAGTTCTTCAAGATGTTCGTTAAATTTCCAGGGTACACCATGTTTTCCTGTTAACGCTATGTTCAATACGTCGTCGAGAACAATAAGGAACAACAGCGGAGACATGAGGAAACCCTGCTTTACGCCGGTTTTTGGGGCAAATCGGGTCGGATAGTTGTTTGTTGTGTAAAACTCTGCATTCAAACCCATCATAGTGAGCTTTGATGATGTTAACAAGTTTACTCGGGACACCTCTGGCGTAAAGCGAGTTCCAGATACAAACTGCTGAAATCGACAAAGCAGGCATGAACATTGGACTGCCATTCATTTAGTTGCTCCATGATGATACGGAGGGAGACAATATGGTCAACACAAGATCTATTTGATCGGAAACCTGATTGTTGCTTACGTAAAGATCATATTACAAATTATCACGAAAACACAATTCCGTATCGAAAAGTTCGAAAATCGAGGCTTTATTTAAATAAAAAAAAAACCATCTACTGCGATTACCTCAAATCAATATCTTTTATTTGATCAAACTTCGCAATATCTCGAACAAAGATTTCTGTTACTTCAAAGCTGCAGTTTGTCGAACACTATGACCACATTTTATTTTATTCTTCGACTTGTGAAATTTTTGTGCAGGTGAAGACAAAAATTAAGGGTGTAGAGCTTATGTTGTCATAGGTACCATGCAGGGTTCCAAAACATGACTGTCAAGCTGCAGAATATAAGATTACAATATAGACGGCTAAGGTGTTTTCTGAGATTCTCTTATCAATAATTCTGAATTGTTTTTAATTCTTACTATAATTATCAATTCTTCTTAACTTGGGTTTCATAAAAATATTTTTCCATAACATTTTTCAATTTTTACTTCTGGCATTTTGCAACAAAAGCCCACAGTGGCACAGTGTGTCAGTGTAAACGCAGCATAAAATCGTTTTCCTTTGACAAATGCCACATTGTAGGTCAGTGTAAACTTAGCAGCAAACTTTTAATACAATTGTACAGGTGTGCGAGAAGTCTAAACGCATTTTGCGTTGTCTGCTCAAAACGTATAGACATTATTATTATTATGGAATGGCTGTCTATTGAATTATTATAACAGTTTCTGCTGTCAACATTGTTAACATCGTTCTCTCTCTGTGTCATTGTAGCTGTGTGGGTGGCTGCGTATATCTATGTGTGTATCTATGTGTCGCTGTGTGTGTGTCTGTCGCACTAATGTTACATTGTGCGTGTTTGGCTGCTGTTGGCAAGTACGTGACAGACGCGGTTTGGCGCGATTAAATTACGTTTATGATTATATTTTGCAACAAACACAATGTCATACACAATGTCATAAACAAACACGTTTACACACTTACACACACACACAGATACACACAAATATACAATGTCAGCTATTTTAGTTGTCAGCCACATTGTATTGAAGTGTAAATGGTTAACAATTGTGGCAACAACAATGGCTACTATAATGAGCATTAAAATAAACCATACGCAATGTTGGCTATGTTTAGCGGATAATATTTACAGATTTGATTTGAGTTATGTTTCAAATTGATAAATTTGCATTTGTTTGACATTCAATCCGTTTGTGAAAATCGTAGCCCGTAGCAGCCAAGCGGAAATAAATTGACATTTGCAAAAGTAATTCGCTTGATGAAATACTAAAAATGAATTGTTTTTAACTAACATAAAAATAATATGTTTAACCCAACCACTGCCATCAAACTTTTTGAAAATGGTAGAGTGATTGAAAATGTTATGCTTTTGTTCAAAAGTTTTTGCTCTACATATATTTAGTTGCATAATTCTATTAAATCGTAAAAATATTAATAATTTTGCTGCAAATTTTCAAAATATTTCAATTTAAATAGATATAATATTCAAGCTATTAAATTTGCATAAAATCGTTTGATAGTGAAAATATAGATTAGGGATAAATTGCATTAAATTGAAAACTATGAAAGACTATTAGAAAAAAATGCAAAAATGTGTGGTTTAAAGACACATAAAATTTGCTATGAAATGCCTCTGCTTAGACTGAGAAGACTAAACACAGAGTACAAGGGAACTCCCTTTACCGACTGCTCATAACAATACAAGCTATAACTATGTTATATCACTGATAGAAAAACCAATCGAAATCCAAAGTTCGGGAATCATAGATAAGACCATTAAATGAATTCAGATGTTTGTCTAATTTTTAGATTAAAAAAATGTATCTAATACAACATTAACAATTTTGGCCTATAAACAAAGTTTTCAGGGCAATATTTTATGAACTTAGCTAGACGTAAATATCCTTTTTAGTCTACTGGATAAAGCCAATAATACACGCACAGCATATATTTCCGTGATGCTGCAAAATTTGTCGGTAGACGTCGCAGGTTGCAGCACTTAAAATGTTGTTTTCATGCAATATGATTGATAACGCGCAACGATGAGCCAAGAAAAGGACCGAGATACTGGAGTCACTACGCGCCTGGAAAACACCGAAGAAGATAATTCAATGGTTTGGATATAAAAAACACAAGTTTATGACATTAGCAAGAAGTTTCGAGATGCTGAAAAGAAAGACGAGGTTTTTTTCAGAGCGAGCAAGCCACAATAAACGATCCGACCGAAAAAGAACTTCAGAATTTGTCGATGAATTGAAAAAGAAGATTGACGCCGATCCGAGATGCAGTATGAACAAGTTAATTAAAGATGTGGGCGTAGCGCAGTCAACAATCAGTCTGACGGTGCACGAAGATCTTGGTTACAGATCTTATGTCCTCAGAAATCGTCAGTTGTTGACTGACAAAAACAAAGAAGATCAAAGAGTTAAGAGTCAAGCACTCTTAAATGACATCAAGCACAAGAGCGCCGGCTACCTCAAGTTTTTTTCAGACGAAAAAAATTTCATTCAAGATAAAATAGTAAATCGTCAGAATGATCGATGGATCTGCCAAGATCCTGAACAAGTGCCTGCTGTCATGCACACCAAATTTCCTGCTTCAGTCATGGTTTTGGGTGTCGTAAGCAGTGATGGGGACGTCATGCCACCCCACTTTTTCGAGCAGGGGCTTCGGTTGAACGCCGAAGGATATATCGAAGTACTGAGATCAGTTGTGAAGCCTTGGATAGACCGAGTGACCGCTGGAAGAGAATACGTGTTTCAGCAGGACTCTGCACCAGCTCACAAGTCCAGAAAGACTCAGGCTTGGCTGTACGAGAATATGCATCACCACTGGTCCCCAGATTTGTGGCCACCGTCCAGCCCAGACTGCAATCCTCTCGACTACTACGTGTGGGGCGTAGTTGAAGGAAAGGTGAAAAAGACATCTCACAACACAAAGGACGCCCTGAAGGCCAAAATCATGGATGTGATGACCAACATGAACAAAATGGAGGTGAAACGATTTCGGTCCAGGCTTGAGCGGGTAGTTGTGGCTGAAGGCGGCTATATTAAATAATTAGGATGTTCCATATATGTACTTACAATGTAAAAAGTATTACTTGAATAAATAACATTTAAACATAATTATTGATATTTATTTTTCATTGAATTTTCCGGATTTACCTCGACGTATTTTCTAGTTTTGATATGCCTCTTTTATAGATTTTCATGATAACTTCCAGCTTTGCAATGATAGACAGAGTTGCTAGGCATTCTAATATGATCGCCTAAATCTCTTACGCTTTTAATTAAATTTTTAAATTCAAAACCCAATCTGAAATAGACACCATCTTCTCCCTGCTTTCAAAATCTATATTGAAGCTTCTTTTTTTACTAATTTCCTCAAAATGCTGGCATTTAACCTTTGCCAAAATCTAACGACATATTTTTAGCGGATAAATTAGATTAATTCAAGATAGGAAAATCGGTTAAATGGTAAAAATGCTGCATCAATGCATTAAGCCTTTCTAGTCCCTGAGCTTCCGGTCTTGTCGCAAATGCTTTACAGGAAAAACTTCACTGCACCCATTAGCTCACTTTATGGTACCACGTTTTGTCAACTTATTTAAGATAAAAACATTATTTTGTCAGGAAGGATACGATTCCGCGTGCTCAGCTGCCAAATCTTTAGAGCACCAACTTTAATATTTATACAAAGTTGCGCATTTAAACCCTTGTACGTAATAATGCTCTTACTTTTCATATCAAAGCTGAAAATTATGAAAAAGTATGCAGGAGTACTCAAGTCTGTTTGCAAAATATCCAATGACTATAAAAGGGCTATAGATGCCTCTTGGCCTGACACTAAATATCATTTCAACAGACACTTATTGCTTATTGCAAAAACAGCGCAAAACGATGGCGCCAAGGCTGCTCCTGCTCAGACTGCTTGCTGCTGCTTACCATCATAATATCAAATTAATAACAATCATACGCCACGTTGCCCGCCAGCCTTTACTGGCTGCCACTTGCCTCAGTTGTGCCCGAGTTGGCACAGTTTGCCTCAGATGCCTCTGACAGCCGCAGTGCCAAACGTAGCACGAAAGAAGAAGTAACGCATTTGTGTTCTTCATAAGTTCTGCTCAGGAAGATTTCTAAAACTGTCAGAAATTGCAGTAAAATTACGCAAAAAAAAAAAGGCAACAGAGCGCGCAGCTGCAAGAATGCTTATTAAAATATAAATATGCTAAAACAAAAAGCGGCAAATAGATGTAAGTTGGTATACACTTACGGCTCTTACTCTAGGGTAGGGTAGGGTAGCGTAGGGACGCTGCTATGAACGGTCAACAACGGCAAAGTTAAAAAAGTAAACTTTTATACTATAAAATAATTCCAACTACTTCAAAAGCAACAACACATATAAGCAAGCTCTCGGGGTAGAGCTGAGCTGAGCTGCATGGTTTAAGAAATTTGAAAAAATTTACTACAAAACACAAGTAAAGTGAAAATTCCAGGCGCGCAGTGAAAACTTTAGCTGGGGTTTAACTCTCAACCCCCTACCCCTTCCCCTAACCGACAGCAAATTCAAAGTTTTTCTTTTTCAAACAATCTGCAGTTATTCTTTTTTGCGCGATTTCGGACGAAGGTTACTTCGATATGTATTATGCAGCAACAAACGGCAGTGAGTGAGCGAGTTTTTGGACCTTCCGGTAAAATGCCAAGGAATTTGCGTGTTTCGGATAAGATGAAGATGAAGAAAAGAAAAAAAAATGAAAATATTTAAAAAATAATACAATATAAGTTTTGTGTGTGCGTAAAACTTGAGCACGCCGATGGGCGCTGCCTTAGCGACAGCAGCGCGGATGCAAGCAACAGGAAGCGGAAGAGTGACTGCGCCATTGTTTATAAATTTTTGATAAAGTTTTCTATTTTTTAATAGCCACTGCCAACTGCCAGATTGTAAAACGTTTTGTTTATGCTTTATGGCATGTCCAGGGAAATCAGCTGAAAAGCAAGTACATAATAGCAAATGCAAAATCAAATTAAAATCTCAAGTTTCAACGTCAATTTGGCAAAACATTAAAGACGGTTGAATCAAAAAAAAAAATAAAACCAATAGCAAGGATTTTTTAAAAAAGCACAGGCAGTAAGAAATCTCAAAACTTCTTACATAGTCGTCTTGCATTTTTATATATGTATGTATTTGTAAGGTATTCCAAAAATATGTTAAATCACCTTGCTTTCTTTAATAAGCCACTTCTTTTTTTCTCTTTTCATTACCTTTTTAGTTACTGCATTTCTTGCACATCTCTAACTCACGGACCATCTATTTCTCATCTCTAGCATGCAGGACTTGCTCTTAAACTCTGATCTTTGGATGTTTGCGATTGCTAAGTATATATAATGAAGATGATGATAATAAAGATATAATTTTTTTTCGTATAGTGTATATATGATAGTGCACTATCATCGCAGAGGTGGTTGTTGGTTCGAATCGCACTTTAGCCAATGGACTGCACTTTCCCCTTATTTATTCTATATCGTTATCATTTACCTCCAGAACTAAAACAGCCAACTAGTTAAAATAGAAATACAGACAAATGGCTTTCTGCTGTCAGTGCCTGACTCAAATTTATTTACAGAGTAACCATGCGCTCACTTGGACACTTACCCCGTCCTTCTCGTAGTCTTTGAATTTGCCAGCGAACTCAAATTCCCATTTTTCCACTTCGATCTCTAATTTAGTCAAATGGTAGGAAGTAGCCGGAATATTCCCAGGAGTGGTTAAAATATATTGGACAATTGAGCTTAATTTTGTTTCCTTAAATTTGAATGTTTCCTAATTATATGAGAATTTTGGTCTTTTTATACCCTGTACCGTATGGTACTAAGGGTATATTAAGTTTGTGCAAGCCGAAAATCTATGTAACATACAGAAGGAGACGTCGGAGACACCCCAAAGTTACCTAAAATATGATCAGGGTGAATAGAGAAGTCGATATACCCATGTCCGTCTGTCCGACTGTCTGTCTGTCCGTCTGTCCGTGTGAACGCCTAGATCTCAGAGATGGTAAGAGCTAGAGTTACCAAACTTTCACATTAGATCCCATATTAATCCATAGGAGACAAGTTTATTTTTTATTTTTTATTATATACCTCCCATAGGGATGTTTGAGACGACCTCGACAAAAAAAAGCGTTTTAGATGAATAATTCGTTTGTTTATGAAGATATCGTAACCAAATTTGGTATTCGAAAGTTTTTTATAGTTCTCAAGTACTGTACCAAATTTGATCGAAATCGGTTGACTATATCATATAGCTCCCATAGGACCGATCGGCCAAAATAACTTTTTTAAAGAAAAATTCGCTATATTTCGGTTTTTTAATAAAGATATCGTAACCAGATTTGGCGTTTGGAAATTTTTTAGACCACTTAAGCAATGTGCCAAATTTGAATAAAATCGGTTGACTATATCATATAGCTCCCATAGGTCCGATCTTCCAATAAATCGATTTTTTAACAAAATTTGTTGTGTTTCGTTCGTGAGTATTTTAAAGTTCCTAAGCACTGTACTAAATTTAATCTAAATCGTTTGACTAGATCATATAGCTCCCATAGGACCAATCGGTACAAAAACACGTTTTTTTACAAAATTCGATGTGTTTTGTTTGTTTGTAAAGATATTTGAAATAAATTTGGCTGGCATTCAGATCTTTTTTAAGGTATTTAAGCACTGCCTCAAACTTTATTGAAATCGGTTGACTATATCATATAGCTCCCATAGGAACGATCGGTCAAAAAAAAAATTGTTGCTTAAAAATTCCTCTGTTTTTGGTTTTTTGTTAAGAAATCGGACTTTATTACAAGCTAGTGGTACAGGGTATCCTCAAGTCGTCTATACGTACGCCATTTTTTTTTTCTATAATATATACTGTCAACTGAACTTAGTTGTACTCCTTAAATAAATAAAAAAAATAAAAAAAAAAAAAATTGTTTTTGCTTTTAAGGACACGGCACTGTGGAACAGGTTCACAGATTGGTGAAGCACATCCTGCAGGCTTTTGATGACCTAGAATACTCCAACGCTGTCTTTATTGACATGCAGCAAGCGTTCGATAAGGTTTGGCACGAAGGATTATTGTACAAAGTAAAAACCTTTTACCTGCACCGTACTTTGGCCTTTTAAGGTCTTACCTAGAAGGCCGTGAGTTCAAGGTTAAGGTAAGGGACACATACTCATCCACATACACTATGAGAGCCGGAGTGCCACAGGGCAGTGTTCTTGGTCCGCTCCTCTATTCTTTGTACACCTCTGACATACCCAGCCCTTCCTCACAACATATGGATGCTCCCTCTAAGGCCATTATTGCGACATATGCAGACGATATAGCAGTCATCTACAACTCCAAAAGTCACCTAGAAGCAAGTGCTGGACTACAGGGGGATCTTGATAATCTCGCAGCTTGGTGCAAACGGTGGAATCTAAAAATTATCCCGCTTAAAACTTTAAATCCATGTTTCACCCTAAAAACGCTGAGAACGACACCCCCCCCCAATCCAGCTGGAAGGAGTAGCTCTGGAGCAACCAGCGCAGGCGAAATACCTTGGCATCACTCTGGACAATCGCCTTACCTTCGGACCGCACCTCATAGCTGCGGTGAAAAAATGTCGCCACAGACTGCAACAACTGCGATGGCTCAACAACAAGAGGAGCACCTTGCCGCTGAGATGCAAAACAGCTGTCTACGTGCACTGTATTCTGCCGATATGGCTCTATGGCGTACAGATCTGGGGAATTGCAGCCAAGTCCAATTACAAACGTGTACTGCAGAATCGAGTACTACGCCAAATTACCAACTGTCCCTGGTACGTACGCGGTTCCACACTCCATAAGGACCTCAAATTGCTGTCAATTGAAGAGCAGATTGGCAGGCACACAGCAGATACACCGAGAGGTTGCTGAGACACCGAAGCCCAGCTCGCAAGAGGTCTACTCCCTGCAAGGCCTCTAAGGCGACTTAGACGGCAAGGTTTTGCCAAAACAATTGTAAGCCAGTAAGGCTACCTACAATTAATTCCTCACACTGTGTTTGAGGTTCGGCTCCATATATATTTTCTTTCTTGTGTTGTTAAAGTACTTAAATTTCATTGTACAGGTTCTACACTTAATAAATAAAAAACTTTTTGCTTTTAAGATTTGAAAAACTAATCACGAATTACGGTTTATTGGACCTAAGTTCTTTGCAACCATGTTCACAAATTCCACAACGACACTGTGACTAATAAAATTATCAATATTAAATATAAATATAAAAAAATATTGTTATAAAGCAAAATCTAAATAATGACTAATGATAAATAAAAACACATTTGCAAAAGTTTCAGCTACTAGTATATGCATGTGAGCGCTTGAACAAGTTGTGAATTATAAGGTTTAGCAATTTAAATTTTCGTCAAAATATTTTAATGTACCGCAAATGTATTAATTGCATAGTTTTTGCAGACATACACCAGGCAACAATGATATTAATATATATGTATATATTTTTATTGGTGGCATAAAATTTGAATATAAACTCTGTCACAATTGGGCTAAGTTCTTTAATATATTTATGTATGTATCAAATGTATTAACACTATATGAAAAATCTTCTTTGGAATTTTTTTGTATACAATTTTCATGCCATAATAGTAGCCTAAAGTTATTATTATTATTTTCATTTATATTTAATTTAATTTTACTTAATAATTCTTTACTTTAGCATTACGAAAATATGGACGTTTAATTTCCTTACAATACAGAGTTCATGCTTTAATATGTGGCCCAATGTGTTGGGACATGAGTTTGTTGTAGACGCTGCTATAATCCACAATTGGTTTAAGCAAAAGTCGTAATAATAGTCGATTTTTCAGTTCGTATTAGTACTGTTTCTTTTAACTATGCCCAGCCATCAGTAGCTTTATTTTTATTATCGGCATTATTTTTAATCTCAGTTTTCATCCGACTCCTCTCCACTATTAATATTTTCCGTGGTTGAATCGTCACTGAAGGAGGAGCTGCATACTTCCACATTCTGCACGTGATTGAATAAAAATATACAAATACATACATATGTACATATAGTTTTTAAGGTTAACTTAACGAGTTTTCGCCCATTTTTATTAAATCGAATGCCGACGACTGTACAACGTTAAGCACACAACGCATTTCTGCCAACGTCAGCCCATTTTCATACAATTCTAATTTTTCCAAAGTAGTTTTTAGAAGATGATAGTTTTGTTGGTTTTCCATGGCGTAAATTGGCATGTACACTTAAAGAAATACCTAAAAGTAAGTGTTAACGCCGATTATTTGTATGTAATTTGTGTGTTGTGAAGCGTTTTAAATTAATCGACTTGTGGTTTATTAAATTTTAATTGGCTGCTTATGTGATCCTAGCATATGATTTAATTATAAGTTGATTTGCTTTAAAATTATCTTATATTATTACCTCACTATTTTTCCTCTCGCTCGTTAGCAAGCCAACACCACTTTAAAATGCTTGATCAACAGTAAAACTTATCGATAACTTTTTGGCTTCGAAAGTTACTGCGCATTTCACAACTAAAGTTTCCAAGTTTGGACCGCCATGCCCTACAAAAGCGTTGAGAAGTTAAATAAAAAGAGGGTACGCCTACAACGCCCTCGTGATGGTTCAAAGAATGAACAGAAATCATCAAAGAAGCAGGTAAATATTAAATACTATAAAGTATGATGTATGTTTGTATTAAACACATGCATAAGGAAAAAGAGCGCCCTTAAAATTATGATGATGATGCTAGAAAAGTTGCCGACGATGAATCAAATTAAAACATTCAGTTGGCCAATTAGAAAAGCTAATGCCAACTGCTGGCTATGCCTGCTACTTGTTAGGATCTGTGTTCGTAGTTGCAGAATTAAGCAATGCCGTAGATCCCTATTACTCCTACGATTACAAAACCACCTCATTAAGAGACAGCTGTAGCTACTGTATTGAGCACAGCAGACCGCAAGATCTTTTCGCATATGGATATAGGCACGGTCGTCTTGAACTCGAATTGAAACGTAATAACATAATCATGGAGAGCAATTGTGCGATTGTAAGACGTTTTAGCAAGTGCATGTTGCCCTTCCTGAATTTACATTTCTCATTTCTGCTTTGCGAGAGTTGCTACCCACGCGCTATGACAGTTACCTGAGCCAGGTACAAGAGGCGTAGCCGCTGTTACCAACTTGGCTCCTACCAATTGTGGGCAACTAAGCAAGGTAGGATTACTTTGCTGCTCTTAATCTATTATCTTTCCTTTATTCAGGTTAATTGCGATTATTTATTAGTATAGTCGCTGCGAATGTGTTTTAAGCTAAGTTTGGCTGGCGAAACAAACAAAATGGATCGACGTTTATTAATTTTCGTTAATTGCTTATTTAAAATAATGCCGCTTATAAGCTAATTATTTTCAAGTACTGCTTTTTATTTTACTTACTATTTTAAAACATTGTAACACTTTTTTAGAACGCGTAAACTTATTAATTTTACATTAAACTGCAGGGCATTAAAATAAAATTCTTTTAGGTAAAAGGTTAAAAAATCATGCCGACTTACCTGCATAAACTATTCTATTGTAGTTCATATAAAGTCAAATTTTATTAAACCAAAATAATAAAAAGGTGACAATATACACTTTACATTCTGCGTATAACCAATAACCAATTTGGCTACAGGGCATCACAACAACAAAAAAACACTGATTGCACACACTTAAGCATATAATGGTCATGCCATGCCCGAGCTACTGTTATCAATTGGCAGAAGGAAGAGAGCGGCAAGTAACGATTGTTTGCTGGCAATTTGTAAAAGTAGCCATGATCTTGTCCTTGAGACCTACTGCAGAAGCAATGGACGATTGTAAAAAAACTAGAATTGCAACGTACTGATTTTGGTGCTGCTGTTATTGAAAATAAACTGATATTGGTTGGGGGAGTTGAGAGAGCTTCGATAGAAACAGTGTGTAGCTTGGATTTAAAAAGCATGACCTGGACAGAACTCCAACCAATGAGCACACCAAGGGAATGTGTGGGAATGGCAGTACTAAAGTGATTGCTCTATGGAGTAGGCGGGTATTACAATGGTTCACCTTTAAATACAGTAGAGCAATGGAATCCTGAAACAGAAACTTGGCACAGTATGGCACCCATGCCCACTGCAAGCATTTCTGTCGGTGTGACAGTTTTCGACAATTGCGTATATACAGGGTGCGGCAGCATAACTTCCTTTTTTAAAATGCGCGCCATTCAGTTAGTTGATGTCATAGCGGAGCGCTAGTGGTCTCGTTCAAGAGGGGGTACTGTAAAGTTTTCTCCCGACACGGTTCAGTCGCCATCATGCGTTGGAATAGTGAGGAGCGTGCCTTTGCCGTTGAGGCCTACTTTTCAAGCGGATGTTCGGTTATTGCAACACAGCGCGCATTTCGGAATCGCTTTAATTTAGCCTCGTTGGCTCCCGTCCCAGACCGCAAATCAATTGTTACATGGGTCACTACATTCAGACAAACTGCAAGTGCGACAAAACGAAGAACTGGAGTCCCTCGGCCCGTTAGATCACCAGAGAACATTGAAGCAGTGAGAGTGTCAATGTTGCGATCACCACGGCGTTCTGCGCGCAAACACGCATCTGCCCTTGGACTATCCGATCGTTCTGTGAGAAGAATTCTTCGTGATGATCTTCATTTTCATCCGTATAACATGGCGATAGTGCAGGAACTTACAGAACGTGACTTCAATTCTCGGATGAACGCGTGTGAGCTTCTTCTTGATGTCGTTCCCGAGGGTGCTATTGTTTTTTTTAGCGATGAAGCCCATTTTCATTTGTGTGGGTCGGTTAACAAACAAAACATGCGCTACTGGGCTGACACCAACCCTCGAGAATTGCATCAAAGGCCTTTGCATTCACCCAAAGTCACAGTGTGGTGTGCAATTTCCTCAGCTGGAAATATTGGTCCCTGGTTTTTTGAGGAAAATGAGGTTACAGTGACAGTGAATTCGGACCGGTATGTAAACATGCTACAGAATTTTTTTTCCCACGGCTAGAAGAGTTGGATTTGGGAGACACTTGGTTCCAACAAGACGGTGCAACAGCTGTTTTGAGGGAACACTTTCCAGAGCGCTTTATCTCAATTAGAGGCGATTTGGAATGGCCGGCACGCTCTCCCGATCTGTCCCCTTGTGATTTTTATCTATGGGGTTTTTTGAAATCCCTTGTTTATGTGAACCGCCCAAGAACCCTACAAGATTTGAAGACCAATATCGAAGAAGAAATTGCCAACATAACACCAGCTATGCTAACAAGAGTCATGACAAACGCCAGATATCGGTTTACGCAATGTATGGAGAATGAGGGACGTCACCTAACAGATTTGATCTTCAAAACAATGTAAATAAAAACTTTAGACATGTACCTACATCATAAACAATAAATAAATATTTTCCGATGCACACAATAGTTTTAATGAGTTTTGAAAAAAGGAAGCTATGCTGCCGCACCCTGTATGTTATTGGTGGATATGGTAAGCATTTTACGTTTTTAAGCGACGTGGAAAGATACGATCCATCCACAAACGAGTGGTCTTTTATTGCCAATGAGAATATAATTTTGAACATGTTTAGAACTTATTAAAAAAGAAATATATTGTTAATATTAGTGAAATGGGCTTTGCTTATCCATAGTGCGTCTATTGCCCATGAACGAAGCTCGTGGTGCTTGTGGAGTGGCAATATCAAATGGGTTTCTTTACGCAGTAGGCGGCTTAAGCGGCAGTGGACCTTTAAATTCCGTTGAGTATTACGATCCAAATATTAATAAATTGACAAAGGCTTGCTTGCTGACAGTGCTCAGTTTGCAAATCGTATCATTGTAGCTATAAACCACGACACTGTGACTAATAAAATTAGCAATATTATATACAAATACAAAAAAAAAAAAAAAATATTGTTATAAAGCAAAATCTAAATAATGAAAACTAAAAACACATGCAGAAGTTTCAGCTGTTAGTATATGCATGTGAGCGCTTGAACAAGTTGTGAATTATAAGGCTTAATAATTTAAATTATCGTCAAAATATTTTAATGCGCCGCAAATGTATTAATTGCATAGTTTTTGCAGACATACACAAGGCCACAACGATAGTAATATATATATTTATGTTGGTGGCATAAAATTTGAATATAAAGTCTAGTCACAAGTGGGCAAAGTTCTTTAATACACATATATCGGCGAAAATAAGTGAAGCGGGCCACTTTTTTTCCCGACCTTCTTCGATTTTGATGGTTTTTACATATTTGGTAGAGCTGCTAGCCAATAGTAACCACGCCCAACTTTATTGCAAAATTTCGATTATTTATCGAGTTATCGATAACTGAATATTGGGTTTTTAATTTTTAGACTATTTTTTGATAAGCCATATCTTCTAAACGAATAAAGATATTGACACGATTTTTTTTACCATGACAAACAAAATATTAAATTTACAAAAAAAATATTGTTTCTTTTTAAAATTTTGTTTTTTAATTTTTAATCATTTTTAATTTTAAAATTCAAAAGTGTTCTCCCACTTTAAAAAAAAAAGTGTGAATGTCATTTTGTGCGTGGAAAATCACTGAAAGAGACGAAAAACAGAAAAGTACGTGACTCGTTTGATTTCAGAAGTTATGCTTATTTTTGTGTTGGCACCTCGCATTTTCGCCATATTAAACAGTCATCGAAAAATGACACAAAGGCATATCTCTTTGGAATTGAAAGATAATAAGTTCAAACTTGACATGAATAATGGTTTTGACATTTAAAGATCAACTTAAAAAGTAACAATGAGTATCACGACCCTGTCTCCAGATATTTAAGGTCAAAGGTCACGAAAATCGGTTTTTTTGCAAAAAAAACATTTTATCAGTACTTTTAAATATTTCTCATTGTCTTAAAATATTGTGAAGCTGAAAATTCTCTACAAATTGGAAGAAATGCAAAATTTCTTAATTAAATTGGGCATTTCTGAATATTTTCGGTAAATATATACCTTTAACGGATTTTTCATTTAATCAGAACATAAATGATTTACAATTTAAGTGATGAAATTATGGAAGAACTGTGGTAAAAAAAAGTGTTGCTGCATCTTAACAATGGCTACGGTTAAGTTGATTCAAGCCACGGCTATAAATTGTGGATTCTTGTTCTCTTCGAACAGTTATTAATAGAGTTTCACAATGATCCGTCCTGAGGTGACTGACAAAATAGTAGGTTAGGTTAGATTATGTTAGGGCGGCAGTTGGGACCAACGTCCCAACACACTTAGGCCAAGGATAGGCCCTTTGTGATACAGCTAGATTGAGCTAATTCACCACATTTTCCCACTTGATAGGTCCCCTACGAAAGTTGAGGAAGCCATCCGACTGCCTGAATGAACCTTAAAAGGCATTTTGGACTCTGTTCAGAGAGCTGAGATAGATCATTTAGAAAATGTGACTGTTGGAACCTAAATCTTTTACTGCACAGTCCTGGGCAGTGACAGAAGAAGTGTTCCATCGTCTCCAGCTTCTCTTCCTCGCCACAGCTTCTACAGGATTCATGGTGGGGAGCATTCAAACGGGATGCGTGGTTTCCTACCAAACAGTGTCCCGTAATGGCACGGATGACAGATCAGCACTGGGCCCTATTCAGACAGCAAAGTTTTTTGGTTTTTTTTACTGCAGTATGTCGGCCAGGTTTGCCACGAGATTCTACACGTGTTCGATGTCCGATTCCACGTTTTATTTGCACAAAGAGCGAAAAAAGTTTCGTATTCTCAGTTTACAGCTGGTCATGGGTATACCCAGGCCCTCCTTGTCTTAAAGGAGGATGCTGGTAGTTCCTTTTCTAGCCAGTTCATCCGCAATGCAATTTTCCTCAAAGTCCCTGTGTCCTGGGACCCATATCAGGTGAATTGAAAGCTTTTCGTTTAAAGACTAAAGCAACACCTTATAATAGCTACAGTCACGACTCACGCGCGTGAACGACTCTCATGGCTCATGACTTTTTAGCGCACGCATATACAATTCACTCAAAGTGCAATTAGCCAAACATTATGCAATATATTAAACGATGTATCTGCTGTATATTACACAGCAGTTACCACAAAGTATGCAACACTCAATCAATTAGCCAATCAATTAGTCAAGTTTTGCTGCAAACTCATCATTTCGCACAAAACCAAACACAAACTAACTAATTTGCGCGCAAACAGCTAATCAAATTTAATTAAGCTATAAAACAACTTGCAAGCCAAAACACTTATATGCTGCAGAGGGGGGTCGACCACGCCTCTGGGCCGCCTCAATAGCTGCATATTTACCATTACTGTTTGATTTGCATGTAAAATATGTGTTCGCTGCACGAAACCAACAAAGAGTTAGTTACTCAACCAGCCAGTCAGTCAGTTGGAATTTGTTGGTTATCATCAATGCAAATGCGTTGAAAAGAGGCCTAAAAGTAACACACACACACACAAATATGCACATAGATACGGAATTAGGCAGGCGAAATCTAATTTATAGCGAATTACTAGTTACCCTATGAGCATTATTTCTGGTAAGCCCAAGTCGTGCCAGTCTCACGCCCCCAAACGCCCTCTTCTACAGATCCCCTCAGCTGCGCTTTTATTGTGGCTCAGTTGGGTTCAGTTCAGCTCAGTTCGGTTCGGCTTGGTTAGGCGTGCGTGCGTGCCTATCAGTTCGTTTGTAAAATCCTGAACTTGAGGTAATTTTAGAGTTTTACAATTTTTTTTTTAGTCGTTTAAACTGTTAGTCTGTCTAGTTCTATACTATGGTAGGGTATGGTGTGTGTAGTGTGTATGGGATTTTTCAACACATCAGAGCGTTGTCTGATTTCATTTGACTTGCGCCTTTTATGTGTTTTTCGACTGTGCGTTTAGATAATCAACTAAACACTTCATTATTTCGTCGGCGCGCAAATTGTTTCACCATTCATGTCCAACCTTTATTTGCTTTTTTGGTTCGCACTCTTACATACAAATACAGTCAGAGCGAAAGTTATGCGCACACTCTATTGTAACTAGATAGAATTAAAAATAATGAGCTTAGGTATAATACAAATTTAGCAAAAATAAAGAAAATTATAAAATCATATGTCATTTAAATATAATTATTTTATTTATAATTTTTAAAAATAAATTTAAAAAAATTTAAATAAAATAATAAATTCCCAAAAACGCTTGACTTGTCTGAGGACTTTATTAGTACTTTAGTTCTTGACCATTTAAGGTTTTTTTTTGCTACAAATTAAAATAAAGAAAATTATAAAATCACATAAGAGGTATTTAAATATAATAATTTCAATTTTAAAATATAAGTTATCAAGGAAAATTAAAAAAAAAAATCGGAACTTCGTTTCAGGACTTTTTTACTATATTACTTGCCCATAAAATAACTTTATTTTTCTACAAATTAAAATAAAAAAAAAACATAAAATAACGTATGAGTTATTTAAATATAATTTTACTATTTTATATTTTTCAGAGCAAATACAAGAAATCAGAACTTTAATTTAATTTTTTTGTTTACTAAGCATCGTAACTTAAGCATTTATAGACCGATTTTAATAAACAATGACTTTTCTTACTCGGAATTGATATTTCTTTAAGATTAAATGTAAAAAAGTAAAGGTGTTTTAACAAAATGTTATATAAAAATGACTTCAAAGTGTGAAAATCGAAAAAAAAAAAAGTGTAAATCTTAGATAACTTTTAAAAAATCTCGTAGTTGCTTTGTATGAAGTATAAACAAGTGTATATCATCTTAAGAAGAAGAGCTTCTTTTCGAAACCGTAAGGCAATCGAAAATCGGTTGAAAAATGGCGACGTTGTGATTGTGGGAGTGATCGCAGTACCCGAAAAACGGTTTTTAAGCAATAACTTGCGATTTTGGGGGTGTTAGACAATTTTGAAACACACTACCGTGATCTACTCCTCAAGACCTACAACGTACACTAGGTCACTTGAAATGTTCTAAATCACTGTTGTACAGTGTAATTGTTCAACAAAACTAAAATATTTTTCAAGTTTTGTAAAGATTTTTACGCTTTGCAAAATTTATTGTTTGGATTTACCATTTTTATTTTAACCGAACACGTTTTTTATTTATTACAAAATTGATAAACTAAATTTTTAAAATAATGTTCGTATACATATTTAATTAAAACAAATCACTAGAATTATGCAGAGTTCGAACTTTTTTTAAATATTATTAGTTGCAGATATTAATATAATATTGCAAAAAAAAAAATATTACATTAATAATTTGGTATAAAAAAAATTGCATATATTACACGCAGCAAAATAATTTAAAAATAAAAAAAAAAGTTTGAGATTTTACATTTTTTTAAATATGATTTATAACTAAAAACGCATTTTGATTGATTTCATGGAGATAAAAAATGTATTATGGTACTTATTTTTATATTATAAAATATAATTTTTTTGTTCCTTTGTAATTAAAAATACAGCTTTTAATACAAAGATTGTAACAAAAAAAAATTGTATATAGTTTTAGTTTTGGATATAAATATTAAACGAGGTCTAGTTTTTTTCTATAAAGTAAATAATATGTTTAAGGTTTTAGAATTTATTTATTTATTTATTAAATTACTTAATTTAAGTGATTTAATGGAGAAAAAATATATATTCTGATATATATTTTTATTAAATATGATTTTTTAGTTTTTTTGGAACTAAAACTTAATTTTTTAATACAGACATTGTAGCAAAAAATATTGTATATATTTTATAATATAAAATATTATTTATTCAAAAAGTATATATTGAGTTTTCGATAAAAATATTAATCGAGTTGAATATTGTCTATGCACTTTTTTTTCTAATTTTTAACTAAATACGAAATTTGATAGATTTAAAAAAGACAAAAAATTTATGCTGATATGATTTTTTAGGTCCTTTGTAAATATAAATAATTTTTTTTTTTAAAGAGATTGTACCAAAAAATTTGTATATGTTTTTTTATTAAATATTATTTATTTCATAAATATCTTAAGACTTCGATAAAAATATTAAACCTGGCGAAAATTGGCCATACACTTAAAAGTAAAACAAAATTTAAGGTTATATAATTTTTATTTAAATTTATTTTTAGCTAAAAACGCAATTTGATTTTTTTTTAATTTGAATTTGACATTTGAAAATTTGTTCTGTTTTTGTTTTATGGAATATGATTTTTAAGTTCTTTTGAAACTAAAAATAATTTTTTTTAATATTGAGATTGTATCAAAAAAATTAAAATATATTGTAAATATAATTATAAAATTGGATTTATTCTTTAAAAATCTATTAAGTTTTCGATAAAAATATTAAACCAGGTGAATATTGGTTATTTCTCTATTGTGTTAAAATACTATTAGGTCTACTTTGCTCCCGCCGTTTTCCAAAAGATGGCGCTAGTAGCCAGTAATAGTTCAAATAAATAAATCACAGCTGTTTTCCATCAGTTTTGACATCGATAAATATAACCTTACATCGATATTAGTTAATTTTTGTTTGCGTCATATAGTTACACTTAATTAAATATGTCAACTTATAAACCAAATTCACGTCATTTGCGAGAGATTTTACTTTTTCATTTCAACATGAAAAAATCGGCGGCTGAGGCTCATCGGGTTATTTCAAGTACTTATGGTGATGATACTATTAGTGAAAGAACGTGTCGCGAGTGGTTCCAGCGCTTTAAAAGCGGTGATTTTGTTGTTGAAGATCGGCATAGCGGTGGCATAGAAAAAACTTTTGAAGATGATGAACTAGAGGCTTTACTTATGGAAGACCAAACTCAAGAACAGCTCAAAATCATTGGGAGTAACTCAGCAAGCAGTATCAAAACGCCTGGAACAGCTGGGGATGATCCAAAAACAAGGATACTGGGTACCGTATCAGTTGAAACCAAGAGATGTTGAGCGACGTTTATTTGCTTGTGAACAGCTGCTTGAAAGACAAAAACGAAAAGGATTTCTTCATCGTATTGTTACTGGGGACGAAAAATGGGTGCACTACGACAACCCTAAGCGACGCACATCATAGGGATTGCCCGGCCACACTCCTACGGCGACACCTCGACAGAATATTCACGGATCCAAGGTCATGTTGTGTATTTGGTGGGATCAGCTTGGCGTAATTTATTATGAGCTGCTAAAACCTTCTGAAAAAATTACAATCGCAATTAATGCGTTTGAGTCGGGCATTAAAAGCAAAACGGCCGCAATACGCTGATAGACACGAAAAAGTAATTTTGCAACACGACAATGCTCGACCTCACGTGGCGAAAGTAGTCAAGACGTACCTCGAAACACTGAAATGGGAAATTCTACCTCACCCGCCATACTCTCCAGATGTTGCTCCATCTGGTTACCATTTATTTAGGTCGATGGCACACGGCCTGGCGGGCCATTGCTTCGATTCTTTTGAAAAAGTGAAAGAATGGATCGATTCTTGGATCTTATCAAAGGATGAAGAATTTTTCCGACGCGGGATTCGTTTGTTGCCTGAAACATAAATAAGATACCATTTTTTTTATATAATTTTTAAAATTAAAAAAAAACGGCGGGAGCAAAATTGTAGACCTAATAAAATGGGCGAAATTATCTTCCAATTAAAGTTTATAGATATATTTTTTTATCTTAATAGTTCAAATAAATTTAAAAAATTAAATTTGTAAAATCTTCTTATTTGAAAAAATAAACGATTATATTTTGTTATCTCGAGTGTAGAGTAAAACCTTGAACTCCTTTAAAATAATATATTTCATTTATATAAGTAAGTACATACATAAGCAATTCAAAGTGTCCGATTACTATTTGGTTCGACTGTACAAAACACACATTCACAAAAAATACACTAGTTTTATTTCGTTCCTTGTTTTGTTTCGCTTTATTTTGCGCATTTTCCATGCACGCGCTTTTCCTTTTTTTAATTGAATGATAAAACTGCGTGGCCGCCATGAGTGAGGCATTAATTTAGATTAGTGTGATTGCTGCATGTGTGTGTATTGTGTGTGAGTCCTTTTCAGAAATTTGTGGGAGCTCTCCTTTGTAACGCCAGTTGTTGAAAACGCCATTTAAAGTGCGATAACATTGCAGAGAAGTGGAATTTTTATCGAAACTGCCACAGGAAGAACTAATCAACAAGGGAAATGGCTAAAACGTTGGCTATTATAAACGTCAAATGCCCTGTTGCACTTAAGTTTTTAGATCGCAGAAAAGGGGCTATATTATATCAAACTTTTAATTTTTGAATTTATATACGCATAAGATTAGAAATAAAGTATCTTGCATACAAAAATTTACTAGAAAAAGTTTTAATATATTAAAAACGTTTAAAATTGTCGTTATTTTTAAGCGATAGATCGTTAGGCATCGTTAGCTCAAAATAGGCAAAAATGGTTTGAAATTAAGATTCGTGTTAACTGCGTCTCAAACTTTATTAAGATACACATTTTAAGGTTAGACGTCGTAGAGCGGAATGGAGTCCGGATTTGTATCGGTTGAATTGGGAACCAATATTAAGCCAATAGGCAAAAGTTAATTTTTCAATTTTTTTTTGGCTATATATATCTCAAAATCTAGACGTCTTAGAGCGAAAAGGTGCCCGTGTTCCTTTTAAACAATATTAAGCCATTCGGCCAGAGAAAAATGTATCCAACTTCAAATGACTATATCTCGGAAACTGAGCTTCCTAAAGCTAAAAGGATCCCGTTTGCATCTCAAACTTTTTTACGATACCAAATTTCAAAAAAAAAAGTGTCTGGAATAAAAGTAAATACAAGCTTTTGAAATGAATGACGAAGTTCTTTCAATGGAAGGAACAGACAGAAGACGTCCAAGTATTATTTTTTATCACGTATACGAGACATTGTACCCGAAGCAATGACTTCACCTGCAAACGAATTGGTATGCTCATTAAACAAACAAATCAAGAGCACTTAATACGTTTCCAAGCTTAGTAAATTTTTCTTATGGAATCCCCAAATAAAATCCACTCGTAATCCTAAAATAAAAAAATCCATATTTTAAGCCCACTAATTGCTAATCTATCAATAACACCTTCTCACACTAAAAATCACACCAATCACTCTTTAGATTAGTTATCACAATCTCTTTTAAAATTCACCCAAAAAAAAAAAACAAACTAAATCTATAGAGCGCCATAAATTGATGCAAATGTAATAATATTAGGACAAGCCCCAAAAATAGAGCCCCCTTAAGGTTAATACACGAGAAATGGTATGCAAAATTTTGTTAAAACATAGAACAAAGAGCGTCCAAAATAATACGAAAGGTTTTTGTATGTGGATGGTAAATATTGCAAATATTCGTAGCATAAATATGCATAGCCTCAAATATGCAAAAACAACGAAAACAATTTGGTGAGGTTAAAGGTGATCATAGTAGACTTGCATATACTCTTTAAACCTTTTTTTTCGTTGGAAACTTGCTTTTTTTTATTATTATTTTGAGAATTTACTTATTGTCTTATAAAGACTTAGAAATATTGTATTCTATATATAAAAGAAATTTATGTTTTACATGTTACGGATATTCTTATGAACGCGTCCATGAATTTCAAATCTCAATTTCCGTGTCTTAGAGGTTGTCAATACGGAAGTTTTAAGACTATTTTGATGTGTTTATGGATATTGGTTCAGTATAGTGGCGGGCTCACTAGTTGTATCTTAAAATAAGCTTTCGAAATTTAATATGATTTACTTTTTGTGTAAAAACTTTAAATCATTATAAGGAATACATTTATTTTTTATTTTTATTTATTTTTATTTCATTATAAGGAATACATTTATTTTTTCAATAAAAATTTCCAAGGTGATAATCCGAAAATAATTGAAGTGTTCTTTAGAACAAAATTACTTAATTGTTTTATTGTCATCAGTCCTTGACCCCTGTGCAAAATTTTTAAGACGATCAGACTTCTTGAAATGACGAAAATCAAGCTGAAAGATTTCGTTACTTACATACAGTTTAAGCTAATGTAAGCGTGTTAAAAAATACATTTTCTTAATTATTTAAAATATTTAATATTTTTTCTATACATTTTCTGAAAAAAAATAGAAAATTCCGATTTTTTTAGACCTCACATTTTTCAATAACTGAAATTACACGATAAAATTTTTTATGCATTACAAAACAAGCTGCATCGTTAGTTTTTAAAAATCACTGGGGGAAATTTCTAGAGCCTTATCCAGCTAGACCCTATTTTTATTTTTGTAGTAAAAGAATTTAGAGAATTTACTTGCACTTTCAGTCGATAATTATCAGATAAAAAAATATTTTTTCGGGTCTGGAGGTCAGACCATGTTTACTATATTTTTTCGGGGTCCTGAATCCGAATCCGAGTTCCAAAAAAACCCCAGCACGTCAGGGTTCTGACATAAGCTCAAAAAAGCTCAATGAATCCGAATCCGAGGTCAAAAAAACTCAGGTATAGCTTTTAAAAGTTTTTTGGCGGTAACATACATAATATACCCTTTCAATACATAACAAAAAATGGGAAATAAAACAGTTGGCTATCCGCCAGGCGCAATTGTAAAATATGACTATGACTATGTGGCCATAACAACCCGATTACCGGGTTACGGCCTGCTTTAAAACATCTCTCCAGGCGCCTCTGCATTGCGCGCGCCTTCTCCAGTTGGTCACACCGAGCGAAGACAGGGCCCCTTCCACACAGTCGTCCTCTCCGCCGACGGCCGCTGACTACCGCATCGTCTAGCGGGAGCATCCTCGTCCATCCTAACGACATGTCCGAGCCAGCGAAGCCGCTGGATGTTGATACGCTGAGCAACGTCCATGTCGTTGAAGAGTTCATACAGCTCCTGGTTGGTGCGGATGCGGTAGTCATCGCCAACTCGAATAGGACCAAAGATCTTGCGCAGTACTTTCCTCTCGAAAACTCCCAAGGCAGCTGCATCAGTTAGAGACACGGTTCACGGTTCACACGCCGTAAAGAAGCACTGGAAGGATGAGTGCCTTGTAGAGTGATAGTTTTGTCGCGCGAGAGAGGTCTCTACTACTCAATTGCCTATTGAGACCGAAATAGCACCTGTTGGCAAGAGTGATTCTGCGCTTGATCTCCAGGCCAGGCTGACATCGTTGTCGTTGGTAACGGCGGTGCCAAGGTAGATAAATTCCTTGACAACATCGAAAGTATAGCTGTCGGCCGTAATCTGGGACCCAAGCCGCCGCACGTCCCTACTTGACGACAGCATATACTTCGTTTTGCCCTCATTTACCGCCAGACCCATTTTCGCAGACTCCCGTTCGATAGTACTGAAGGCCTCGGTGACATCTCGCTTGGTACGCCCAATGATGTCGCTGTCGTCGGCGTACGCAAGGAGCTGTACACTCTTGTAGAAGATAGTGCCAGTGCGATGTACGCCGGCCTTCCGCAGAACGCACTCCATGACGAAGTTGAAGAGGTCGCATGATAAGGGGTCGCCTTGTCTGAAACCTCGCACGGTATCAAAAGGCTCGGATAGGTCCCTTCCTATTGTACCTTGACGGAGCTGCAGGAATTACTCAACGTCATTCTGCAAAGTCTTATCAGCTTCACAGGGATACCGAGCTTAGACATTGCGGCATATACGCGATCCCTTATTGGGCTATCGAAAGCTGCTTTGTAGTTGACGAACAGGTGGTGAGTGTCGACTTGAAAAGCGAATGTTGGAGGCAGACCCGGATTCAGTTTCAGCGACCAAAAAAACATAAAATAAACATGGTCTGACCCCAGGACTCGAATAAAATGTTGTTTGAGGTTTTTTGAGGTTATGTCAGATCCCTGACGTGCTGGTGTTTTTTCGATCTCGGACTCAGCGACCCCGAAAACTTATAGTAAACATGGTCTGATCTCCAGAGCTGAAAACATTTTTATTTTTGTGTGGGTGTGTAATGGACCAATCTCAATAGTTTCAGTTCAATTTAATTTATTTTACAACAGTTGACTTCACACCGAATCGGATGGTAGAGTTCGCTACTATTTACCTTAGAGAGATTTGTATATTTTTAATTCTTCCTGTTCCAAACACTTGCTTTAAATGCATATATCCTTTTGCTCCATAATCATAGGGTATTACCAGGGCCAAGCGGCATATACTCATACATAAAACAAAATAATAATAAGCAACAAAATCTTGAAATGAATGGCAAAACAACAAAACTCGGCTTTGGCAGCAGCTGTTTTCTGTCAGTGTATGAGTGCTTGTGTGTGTGTGCGTATATATGAGGGAGTGGTTGCTTTGTGTGTGTACGTAATTAACAACTGCGGCGCCATTGCAAAATGCACTTAATACAAAAACAACACTGCCACCAAATACAACAATTGCAACAAAAACAATAATCGTTTTAGTCCGCAAATTGCGTACAAAAACAAAATCAACGCGTGAATGCGACCAGTGCAAACAAAGTGCAGCAGAAACAGCAGCATGCAACCCACAACAACAACAATAACAACACCAACAATAATTAATGCGAAAAATAATGACGAAACATTAAATATGGCCTAGACCAGCAGAACAAAAAAAAACAACAATAACAAGAACAAAAGGCATTATTCCATTGTACCAAAATTAATAACCAAAAATAACTTTGCATTTTTAAGTAGAACACATGTATACATTGGCAAAGTGCTTATAATGTTTGCAAATAACTTCAAAATGGAGTACCCATGATGGACAAAGCGCAAATGGAAATCTGTTGATATCATAACAAATTAAAATTTAATTTCATGACAAAAATATGACAAGCTTTAAGCCTTTATAAAATATTAAATTAAAGGTTTATCATTACCTAGCAGCTTTAATTAACTTTTGCATTTGCAAAAATCCGCTCTAAAAGAAGCAAAGAAATATCCTTCCACTAAGCGTTAATAAACTTCGCCTAACAAACATCAAATAATCCAAGGCATTTGCTCAGATTACTTTAACCATGAGCCTTCAAATCTTTCGCCTACTGTCATGCTTTCAAATCAGCTAAGTCTTAGTTATGAGCATTAAATCACTTGATTTCACAAAAGCATCTTTTGAATGACAACCAAATAATATTGCTTAAATTTTAATAGTTCACTCAAGTCAATTGTAACAATTAATTCCTGCAGACATTCTCTATCCCTGCAATCCTTACAATTTCATATTCAATTAACTCAATTGCCAGCCAAAGGTCTTGGACAGGACTGCTGCAACTCTGACGGCAAAATATGTAATTAATGATAATGACTATAAGATTCGTTGTCCTGGACAACGCCGCTTTAGTTCCAGGCAGAGCCAGAGTCAAGAGTAAATCAGCTCATTCATTTGTCAATTAAATGACAATGACCAAGTGCGATGCAGTGCAGCATAAAAAGCAACTCAAAATGCTGTAAATGATTTCATTCGAAATATTTTGAAGGCAACTTGCCAAGCTTAAGACAGTGCCAAAGACAATGAGACATCTATATATATAAGCAGCTTGTGACATAATATTTCAGTAAGTTGCTGCAAAAAAACCTCTTCAAAATCTTGCCAACATTGTTGATGAAATGCATTTGAATAATAGACTTCCTAGAAACAGCTCTGGTCTTGTTTTTCTTGTCACCTGCAAAAAGCAAGCTGTGCTCTTTATTAACTTTTGTTTATTACATTTAATATTATCTAAATTAATTTTTCAGCATGACAAATTCAAAAAGGAAGCGTCTTTGTAGACCCAAAAAGGCTACAGCCAAGCCCAAGCAGCCTGCAGCGCGGAAACGACGGGAGTTGGACCACAGTTTCTATTACGCTCTGGCACGTCATGCAGGATATCGCTATAAGGCGGGAAATAGCCATAATTATGAAGGTCTGGCAGCACCCAGATTTGATGAAATATCCCAGTTTCAAAAGGATGCCAGAATAATGAAAAATATGCAGAGCTATAAACGACAGTTGATCGAACAAAATTTGGCATTTTTAAATGTAAAAGATTTGAAAGCATTCGAAGAAGCACTGAAGCGACTAAAGTGATGTAGTATGTTCATTACGTCACTATGCATCAGGTAATGGCTATCAATATTCACCATTTTAGTTATTTTGTTATATTTTTTTAAGTGAATAGCCTGCATTAAAAAATATCAAATAAAAGTAATATAATGTAATAATACTGGTGCTGAAAAACATGGTGATATGATATCTTCATGAACAAACGAATTATTTATCTAAAACTTTTTTTTTGTCGATGGAAGTTTAATTTTCTTGTTTACTTACAATAAGCGTCGTTACTTAAAAATTTATCGACCGATTTTGATAAACTATAACTTTTCTTACTCGGATTAATATTTCTTTAAGATTAAATGTAAAAAAGTAAAGGTGTTTTAACAAAATGTTATATAAAAAGGACTTCAAAGTGTGAAAATCGAAAATTAGTGTAAATCTTAGATAACTTTTAAAAAATCTCGTAGTTGCTTTGTATGAAGTATAAACAAATGTATATCATCTTAAAGTTTGAATCTTCTTCTTTCCAAAACCGTAAAGCAATCGAAAATCGGTTGAAAAATGGCGACGTTGCGATTGTGGGAGTGATCGCAGTACCCGAAAACGGTTTTAAGCAATAACTCGCGATTTTGGGGGTGTTAGACAATTTTGAAACACACTATCGTGATCAACTCGTCAAGACCTACAACGTACACTAGGTCACTTGAAAAGTTCTTTGATTTTTTTTGATTTTGTAGTACAGTGTAATTGGCGAAAAAACAGCATTTGCGGGAAGTTTTGTTGGGGCACTTTTCCGCAGAGAAAACCGCTTCCGAAAGTCATCGTTTGCTCGTGGAAGTTTGTGGGGAATATTCTTTATCAAGAACATAGTGTTTTGATTGGCTTCAGCGCTTTAAAAGTGGAGATTTTGATGTAAAAGACAAAGAGCGCCCCGGGCAGCTGAAAAAGTTTAAGGATGAAAAATTGAAGACATTACTCGATGAAGATTCGTGTCAAGCGCTCAAAATGTTGCCAGAAACATTAAATGTCGATGAATCAACCGTTTTCAAACGTTTAAAGGCCTTGGGAATGATACAAAAGTAAGGAAAATGGGTTCCATATGAGTTGAAGCCGAGAGACGTTGAGCCCCGACAGAAAAGGAATGGTTTTTTGCATCGTATTGTTACTGGCGATGAAAAGTGTATCCATTACGACAATCCCAAGCGCGAAAAACCATAGGGTAAGCCAGTCCAGCCATCAACATCAACTGCTAAGCCAAATATTGGGGGGTGGGACCAACGTGGTGTTATCTATTATGAATTGTTGAAACCGCATGAAAGGATCACAGGGGACCGTTACCGACTCCAATTGATGCGTTTGAGGCATGCACTCAGAGGAAAACGGCCAGAATATCAGCAAAGACATGAAAAAGTTATTTTGCAACATGACAACGCTCGGCCCTATGTCACGAAAGTAAAGAAAACATACTTGGAAACGTTAAAATGGGAGGTGCTATCTTAACCGCCGTACTCTCCGGACATCACCCCATCCGATTACCACCTATTTCGATCGATGGCACTTGCATTGACTGACTAGCGGTTCACTTCTTATGAAAGTACCAAGAATTGGGTCGATTCATGGATAGCCTCAAAAACGAGTCGTTCTTCCGAACCGGAATCAAAAATTACCAGAAAGATGGGAAAAAGTAGTGCCTTGCGATAGACAATACTTTGAACATTAAATTTTGTATCCATTTTTTAGAATAAATAGTTGAAAATTAAAAACAAAAAGTCCGGAAATGATTTCAAGGTCCCAAAGAAGTATCTTTTACAATGTTCAAATTTAAAGTCATATTTGTTTCCCAATCATCAATATTTTGCAATCAAAAATAACGAAACTATATAGGTATAAAATAAATATAAAAAAATTAAGGGAATTTATTTTATTATGTTGTTACAATTATGATTTAAATAAAAATTACGTCGATATAGTAAAATATGTGCCACAAAACAAAAAATAGCTTTTATTAAACCTTAAGTGGGCAATCAAAAATAGTAAAATAAAAAACGTAATCGATATAAAAAAATCTGTAACACAAATCCCATAAAATATAATAGCTTTTTTAGAAATATATAGATACACGCAACTGTATTAAACTTTAATTCTGTTTAAATTTATAATCATACTTGCTTCTAATATTTTAAGTGTTCAATCGAAAATTATAAAACTTTAAAAAAAAATTACGTATACGTAATCGGTCCTACGCTCCAACCGGAGTTAAAGGAATCGATAAAGAGAAAAAATGTCACGAGCTTTTATTCAAATCAATCTTATTGTCAACTATATTTTTAACCCCCGACGCAAAAAGAGGGGTGTTATAAGTTTGACGTGTCTGTCTGTTTGTCTGTCTGTCTATGGCATCGTAGCTCCCGAACGCATGCAGTGATTTCAATTTAGTTTTATTTGTATTAAAGGTGACTTATGTGCGAGTGTTGTTAGACATGTTTGATGAAAATCGGTTGAGCCGTTTAAAAGTTGTGGGGAGTAAAGTGGGGAGAAAAACATCAACTTTGTCCGATTGGCTTAAAATTTGGTCCTATTGTAGCTGACGACGTCACTGATTCGAATCTGAGGTTATTTTTGCTCTATCTCTACTCGTTTAGAAGTTATGGCCATTTGAAGTTAAAAACATAAACTTTGTCCGATTGGCTTAAAATTTGGTCCTATTGAAGCTGACGACGCCACTGATTCAAATCTGAGGTTATTTTTGCTCTATCTCTTCGCGTTTAGAAGTTATGGCCATTTGAAGCTAAAAATACAGCAAATCTATTAAATATGATAATGATGCTTGTCAACAAATTATGCCAATGGGCTTGCCAATCATTTAATGTCTGTCTGTCTGTCTGTCTATGGCATCATAACTCCCGAACGAATGCAGTGATTTCATTTTAGGTTTTTTGTATTAAAGGTGACTTATGTGCGACTGTTCCTAGACATGTTTGATGAAAATCTAAAAAAAAATTCTAAAAACAAATACGTCGCGTTGGGGGACCGCTCCTAAACTAACAATTTAAATACAAATTGTCTAATTAAGCAACAAAGATTAACTAAAAAACCAAATTTAGAAAATACTTCAAAAACTTTCATAGAATTACTTCAAAAAATTTGCATGTAAGATACGACCGTTAACGACGTCTGCCCTCGCGTGTCCCCCAACGCGACGTATTTTTTTAGAATTATTAATAGATTCTTAGGTACTTTAACATTAAGTTTCTTTTATTATTTTTTACTTTTTAAATGAAAATTACTTAAGTTCGGGGGTTTTTTAAATTTTTAATTTAATTTTTTTAATACTTTAAAATTGTTCAAATGTAACACTATATTTGTTTCAAAATTTCTCCATCTCAAACTATGGAGCCCATAAATAAAATTACGTATACGTTATGTTTTTTTCTATGGATGGTAAATATAGGTGTGGCCAGATCTGCCAAAACCATCTCAAACTATGGAGCCCATAAATAAAATTTCGTATACATAATGTTTCTTTCTATGAATGGTAAATATAGGTGTGGCCAGATCTGCCAAAAATATGCGTAAGATCCACCAAATTTCACCAATATTTCTGAACTGTATTAAAAAAAAACTTTTGACCTTAAAGAAACGACCAGCTATGCTTAAATTAGAAGCCACATTAAGTAGAAAATCACGTACTTCAAACCCCAAGTCAGCAACCCTTGCTGCCATAAAATAAAGCCATACTTTATTTGGATCTACTCCCCAGATGGCTCACTGTTACGTAATTCACCCTCAGATTTGATAGAGACTTGACATAAAACCCATTAACATTGCAACTCTTTAGACGAAAGTATAATAGTAAACAAACAAGCAAATAATAAAAGGTATGCATTAAAAAACAAGCATATGACAAATCATTAAGCGCCCTAACGTATGCAACGACAAATTCAAAAGACAACAGCTGTGACCGCAGACAGACACACGCATACCAGTATAGAGCCTAGGTCCCTCGTAGAGTGTACGAGGGCAGGCGGAAAAGTTGTTGATCTAGACGGGAAGTTTTATATTTGTGGAACTCTTGCACTTTTTAAAAAGAACAATTTATGCTAAATTATAAAATAAAACTAGTGCGGCCATTCGAAATAGTTACAATACAAAATGGAACTTCTATTTTATCCGAAAAATAGTAGATAGCTGGACTTTAAGCCTAAGTTCTTCCTAAAAAAATTCACCAACCCTAAAATAGAATCAGAATAATGACCAATCTACAGAATGGTCTTGAAAACTGAAGATGAAATTGATTGCTTAAGCCGTATCTTTTAATAAGAAGTAGAATATGTATTGTTTTATATTAGGCTACGAGGAAGCAACCACCATAATGGGCTTGATCAACTTTGTAAGAAACTTTAACCGATCAAAATTTAATTTTTAAAAGTATTGCACACTGATCAAGAAGGTCACGAAATGAGGATCCGTACAAAAAGCTATTTATTATTAAGAAAACGCACTGTCTTCAAGGAGAGATGTCACAAATAAATTCAAATTTTCCCAAACGCTCAGGCTCCGGACCAAGCATAATAATTTTTCAATCTTGAAGAAATACTCTCAAATACAAATTTTTTGAAAGAGTCTTAGTTTTCATATATTTGGGAGCACCAAAAAATAAAAGGAGCTTTATATTATATGAAGATATGTAAAGGCAGCTAAATCAAATGAATTTATAATGCTCCTTCTCTATTAGATGGCTAACATTTCAGCCCGCCCTCGCATGAATGCCATGTCCATGGCCGAGATCGTAAAATGGCGCTCGTTAAGCAAAGTTTTACGCGTTTTATTGCAAGGGGAACAACATGACACGGCACGACAGGACCGACAAGACCCTCTTGGCTGTGTCTCTCTCTGGGCGCACGTAAAAGCAAATCAAGCAAATGGACAATGTAAAATAGATGGATCAGCCGCACAGCAGGAGCAGCCCGCAACTGTTGATGGTGACGTGGGGGTAGCACCAAACCAAGTGAAGCTGCTCCCGTCTGAATTGAGCTGAGCTGTTTGAGAGCTGCATGGTTGCATTTTATGTTAGTGTTAATTTTTTATGTGTACTTTGTGAGTGCGGCGTATAAATAAAGCAACAATCAATTTTCATACGCACTGTGGTACAACAAAGTATCGTCAATGGTTAGGGCTGAGCGAGTGTGGGGGGGGGGGGGGGGCACGCACTTGAGTCGTAAAAAAAATGCAAATAAAAATCGTATATTTTAACATAATATTATTACACGCACTCATCACTCACTCAGTGACACCCACACACACTAAACTCATACACATACACACACACATACACTTAAGTATCATTAAATATAAAAATTCATCTGCAATTTATCAATTATTTATTTATGGCAATGTTCTTTTTGCATTTTACGCATGTGTTAATGAATAATTTTTTGTCATTTGTTGTTGCTGTTTTATGTAAGTGTGTGTGTGTGTGAGTGTGTGTTTGGGTGTGCGGGTGAGTTCTGTTCGTCATCCCTTTGTTCAATCAATTCGTTTTTGCATTTTTATTGCACTTTGGCAAGAATAAAAAATCGAAAATCCAACCCTCCAATGAGCTCTCAAATGTCGCCCATTTAATGCGCATGCAATTTTTTTCGTTTTTAATTTTTTTTTCCACAGCTGTACGTTTTTGTTATACTCTATAGGAAGCAGAAAGCGTTTTAAGTTTGTCATGTATCAAACGTTTTAAAAAGCATTTTTTATTAAGAAACATTTAGGGAACAATTTCTTATTATATTATAATATAATTTAAAAAATTTGCTTACCAGACAAAGCTAGACATCAATCTGCAAAGGTATCTCTAATATGGCGACCGTGTCATGGGATCGTGTAAGGCAACTATTTAATAATTGATCTCGCTGGAAATTAAATAAAGCAGCCGCTTTATGCACGATGAGAATCCGCATCCAAGATCTTCCGATTTGAAAGCTGGATTGGTAGATGGAGCCGTTCGTAAAAATGCATGTTAATGCAAAAAACTTCTCCACTTGGGAATGACCACAAATAATTCATTGTTGAACGGTTCAAGCAACTCAAAAACTTCCAACCCTGTTGTCAAGTATTCTATGGGTAGCCCCTGAACACCCTTTCTAGGGAGCCACCTAATCGTGAGAAGGCAAATCATGGCTTCCTGTCGCAAAAACAAGTTCTACTATTTAATAATTGATCATTCTAGAAATTAAATAAAGCAGCCTTTTCATGCACGATGAGAAACCGCATCCAAGAACTTTAGATTTGATAGCTGGCTTGGTAGCCGTTCGCAAAAGTGCATGTTAATGCGAAAAACTTCTTCACTTGTGAGTGACCAGAAATAATTGTTTTGTTGAACGGTTAAAGCAGCTAAAAAACTTCCGACTCTGGTGTCAAGTATTACTACGGGTAGCCCGTGAACAACCTTGCTAGGGAGCTAGCTAATCGTCAGAAGACGAATCATGACTTCCTGGCTCAAAAACAGGTTCAACTGCATATTAGAGAAACATCGACAAACGCTTCTAATAGAAACACCCTTTTATTAACAAATTATGGCTTTAAACACCGATTTATGACGGGACCGTGAAATGCAAGGACGATCTCTGAAGAGTTGAGACTAAACCAGGCTTAAATTTGAATGAACACAATGTATGTTTCTGCTTAAGTTATTATTATTTATTTATTACCAGCAGTTTCTTCCAAAATAAAGGTCATTTATATGCATTTTGTAGTTCAGCATCTCACACTTCATCAACAGCAGGAGCTGCTATTAATGAGTCAAATCATCGATTTCTAAATGGGCTATAACTTTTGCACTCGCGGTCAAGGTATAGGTCTTACCAGCTCTGACATCGTGGAGTTCATACTGACAGATAAACAGACGGTCAGACGAACACGGATATATTACTTCTTTAGTCACTCTGATCATACTTTAGGTTACTTTGGGGAGGGTCTCCGACATCTCCTTCTGTATGTTACATAGATGTTACATATTTACGAGGTGTGTTCAAAAAGTGTCGCGAATTTCGTGTTTTTTCAAAAATTATTCATTTATTCATGAATATCTATTTTGTCCCCTTCAAAGTAATCCCCACGAGATATTATACACTTGTGCCAACGGTTTTTCCAATCTTCGAAGCACTTTAAAAAATCATTTTTTTGTTTAATCTTGTTCAGCTCCTCCTTCGATGCCGTCATTATCTCGTCAATCATAGCGTAGCGTCGTCCTTTCATGGGCCTCTTCAGTTTAGGGAACAAGAAAAAGTAACAGGGGTCCAGATCTGGGAAATACGGTGGCTGCGGCATCATAAGTGTGTTGTTTTTGGCTAACATGTCGCGCACAAGCAACGATTTGTTAGCAAGGGCGTTATCGTGGTGGAAAAGCCAATTTTTGTTCTTCCACAAATCCGGGCGTTTCTGGCGGATTGCTTCACGCAAATTGCGCATAACTTGCAGGTAATATTCCTGTTTGATCAAAAGTAAAAATGTTTGTCTCGAATGATAGTCAAACTTGAGCCGGCTTTAGAGGCTTTGGAGAATACTAGGTCCGGAGTTTCCTAAAGGATCCACAACTTTGAAATAAGTATTAGATTCTTCACGAAAAAATAGTAGCCACTTGGTTCATACTTTACTCTTGACGGACCTGTTAGCCCTTCCCCGATTGTCAAATTATTTTAAAAACATTTAAATAAATTTGATCATTTCTCAAAGTATTTTGGCTCAGATATTTCAACAACTCATGAAATAATATAGCGCGGAGGAAAAAGTTTGTGATCCGCCTTTATTATACAATTGTTTTTAACTGAATTTATTTGAAAACGGACCAAAGAATGAAAAAAAAAAAATTTATGAAAAATTGTATTATTGTATTTGCATTCATCTCTAAGTAATCTGTTACTCTCGGCTGTTATCAAATATAATTTTCCCAGATAGCCTTCCCTTTTCTTTTTCAGAGCAACCCCAAATATCACAAAAAAAAATTTACAAAACATCACAAATACCAAAAAAAAAAATTACCATAAAAACTATTATACTGCTCGTTCTTGTAATATAGTTTCCGGCATAATTTTTGAAAATTTAAAAAAAAATACCCATCCCCACAACAAGACGGATAAGTAATGTCTTCTTTGGAATGGGTGGGACGTTATGCAATTACATTCTGATCACTCAAAATTATTTTTGAAAAAGTGGGTGCAGGGTATTTCACTCTCGGACATGGCCTTGATTGAACCACATTTTTTTTTTTTTTTTTTTAATGGACAAAAGAGAATCAAATTGTTTGCGGGCGAGTGTGAAGACAGCAGCTGCCAACAACAGGCGGGCAACCAGTTGACGAACCAGTCCATCGAACACAATCAGCCATTGTTATGTATGGCCAAAGGCAAGGCGCTGCAGATGTGTTGGTGTGTGTGTGTATAAGAGTGTGTATGTGTTTGTATCATCGTAGTCGTCGCGTTTTTCAATCAAAATACCCAATTTGCAATTTAAATGTTGATTTCGTTAATGCGGCATATAACTCAATGCACTCACACATGCACACACACACCGACTCATACACACTCACCACACACTCACTGCGTGCTTTGTTATGGAACTGAAATGAATAGTTTATGCGTATGTGCGTGTATGTGAACCGTAGAACTTTTCTCATATGCCTCCATAATGCGCCTGGTTGATTTTATGACGAAGATGAATCGTAAATTGCATAGCAAATGATATTAATGTTAATGCATATTGTTTAAATATGCCAAATACCTTATTAACAACGACAGTATAAAAAAAACAAAAACAAACCAAAAAAAATATTATTATAAAATAATATGTAGGTATCACATATAATGGACAATATTAAGCTGCTTACCGGGACTATGTTAATTCAATGGAATATATACACGATCTCAAAAGAATAATTTTAATTTTAATGTTGCTTTAATAAATGTAATTGAATTATAATTTATGTTTCGTTTTAAAGTTTTGTCGAATATTTTTAAAGGTTAACAACAGCTTTATCTTTTTTGTCGAAACCATCAGAATTTTGACTACAGACTGACGTCACGATACTGATATACAAAACTCTGTGCTTTTTCGGGGCTTTTGACACAGTTAGTGAAGACCTCAGAGTGCTGAATATAAAAGAAAATTTTGAAATTTTATAATCTTATGAATTCGGATGGCCTTACCCAATATCGAAATACTCAATTCGCATCATGTTGGATCAAAGTCAATGTCCTATAGGGTGAGTCAATTTCTTTTCGCTATAAAGGCTTCAAAAATTTGAGTGACTCTTTAGGTCATTCTAAGCAAATTTGCCCAAGAAACTAACTATAGATCTAAAATCCAAAATAGGATATTTTCCAAATATTTTTAAAATCGACATAGGCTTGGTGCTGGAGTATACTGCTCCGAGCTTAATGTAAGTCAAAGTTACAGGCTTCCGGACCATTGCAGCATCTTCCAGGCTGAAGTATTCGCTGCAATGAAGGCGGCTGAGCTGGCACGCACCAACACTTCAACTGGAACAAAGATTAACCTCTTTATAGACAGTCAAGCCGCTATCAAGGCTATTGAATCGCACTGTACATCCTCCTTCCACGTCCTTGAATGCCAGGCAGTCATCCAGAGATTAGCTGCGGCTCGTAAACTGCATATCTACTGGGTGCCTGGACATAAAGGCATAATGGGAAATGAAATGGTGGATGCAATTGCCAAAATCGGTGTTGAGCTTCCGGAGGGACAAATACACGACGTACGCCGACCGATCAAACATCTCTACGTTATGCTGGAGTGCAACATGAAGCGCAGAGCTGAAGCTAGATGGAAAAATCGAGACAGCTGTCACACAGCGAAAATCATGCTGGCTCATTACGGCAGAAAACAAAGTAACTTTATAATGAAACTCTCACGCACTGAATGCAGGACCATCACGGGTGTGCTAACAGGACACTGCCTCTTAGCGAAGCATGCGCATAGGATGGGACTAACGGCAAGCGAATCATGCAGGATCTGCAGGGATCCGGAAGTCCCTGAGACCCTAGCACATGTACTCTGCGACTGCCCAGCCATCTCAAGACATCGTCTGACCACACTAAGAGAACCAGCGTTTGTCGGTCTAGAAGAGGTGGCCAGGCTACAAGTTGGGCGGCTACTTAATTTCGCTAAAAAAGTGAAATTTTTAACCGACCATCACTTTGCGTAATAACCTCAAATCTGGCACAGCTAAGGACCAAAAGGTCTGTGCTAGGCTGCACTCTGTTGTGGCCGGCCAGTGTAACCTAACCTAACCTAACCTAGGCCCTGAAATGTTCGGGTGTTTTAAGGCTCAATTTTTTGTTGCATATTTTCATTTTGAGCACACAAGGTGGCGTTTTATGCAAATAAAAAATGGACAAAACGTTGCAAAAATCTATGAATATTTTACTTTTTTAACTCGGAATCTCACATTTGAAGTTTTCAAAATATTCAGCATTGAAAAATGTAAGTGGTGGTTTTTTTAAGGACGTACTCCTTTCCGACGTACATAAATTATATTTAATTTAAGACTTTTATTATTTACTACTAATTTGTACAATGAAACGATATGCCTTCTAAAATCATAAAAATTCTTTTATTAAGCTAATCACCTAAATTAATAAATATAATACTTTTTTTTTTAAGGACGCCGAAAGCCCGGAATATTATCATAGTGAAATCGCTATACCAGCCTCGATCACTGGAGCCATTATTAGCGTTCTCTTTTAATTTTACATGGCTGAAGTCCCAGTCGCAAAATCATGTTGAATTTTGAACCCAAATCCTTCCTTAAAAAGGAAAAAAAAAAATTATATATGATACAATGCCGAAATAGTTCCATTAACAAAATTACCCATATGAAGCCAGATAAACCTTGTTTTCAAAAAAACAAGAAAAAAATTAAAGAGCAAACTGTAATCAAGTTCTTGAGCTGCCACATAACACATTACACAGATAGAGGAAGGAGCAACCAGAAACCGCGGAAAACAGAATCCTTCAACAAGGAATGAGATTACAAGGCCAGCCAAGTGCAGCGCGCATTTGACAACTATTTGACTTGACGCGACTTGACGGGACTTGACTTGACTTGACTGGGTTTTCCTTTGACAGCGAAAAGTGTTGAATGACTAAAATTGTAACCCAGGAAAACCAAACTAACCCAAGCCAAGCTGTCAGTTATCCAGCCGGCAAATGAGCAAAAGGAAATTCCATTTGAGACATCTGAGCAGACAGACGAACAGATGGACAGACCATTGATATGCATAATGAGCGTGCGCGCAGTGGAAATTAAGGTGCACAGCGTAAGAGCCTCATTTCACATGCATTTCACCAGCAATCAGTGCGTACATCACCAGGGGCGGAGCAGGAGCCCAAATGCACTTAAGGGCACAGTACGCAACAGCCAACTCCACGCCCGTAACCCAGTCAAAAAAAAAAAAAAAAAGTCGAGGGCTACTTAGAGCTCGAGGTAGCCGCATGCGCACATTGTACGAAGAGCTTGCATTACAAATGCACAGGATTCGTGTCCTAATCCGAAACTCATTTCCTTCCGTGCCAAACTGCTGGCTGTGTGTTGGAAATTGGTGCGAAACGGAAATGAAGCGCTGTCATGTTGCACACAGGAAATGGGCGAAATGAGCTAGGTGAGCTAACTAAAGTGCTTCTCTGGTACTGGCCCCCAAGTTGATGCACTTTTACCAAGTACTTTTGCTTCTTTTTGCTTTCTGTGTATTTGCGTGTGGATGTGGCAGGATAATTGCGTGTAACAGGTGTAAAAGACGGAATTTACAATGCCAGCGCCAAGTGATGCAGATCTAGATGCAGCTGGAAATGAACTTAGCGGATAGCGATACTCCAATGCAGCTGTGCGTCGTACTTGCAAATTAACTTAAAGTTCTTGCTAGCTGTCATTTGCCGGAAGTTAAGTAACTTGCCACAAGTCTGGGGCAGCTTTGCAAGCTGAGCTAAGCTTAATGGAACTGCTGTTTATTCATGCGTATTACTTAAAAGCTGCTATCTCTTAAAACACGCGCATCTAATTTAGAGTTGCCCACCTCCAAAAATAGTGCCACACGCAGATTTGTCGTAAGTTTTGCATTTTAATTGGTACCATATTAGGGGCTCTGACCGAAATTGCTGCAGTTGGTCATAAAGTCAGCATTCAAAAGTTCATAGCTTACGCCTTTTTAGGATGCGCTCCATTAATGTCCTTTACTTTTTACCTTTGTGCCGACACTACATTCTCATTAGACGCAAAATGCGAAACGAAGAATTATTGCGTTAGCTGGTTTGTAGCAAAGAGCATCTTGGGGGAGCACAGTGTGCCCTCCAGTTGGTGAACGTGTTGTTAGAATGTGCGCCCTGTTGTACTATAACTTGTGTCCTTTGTGATGCAAACTAGCTTGTTTGATACTAATTTTAATCAGAGGTAGAGCGTTTTAAGGCGTAGCTGCTTATTACAAAAAATGTAGCATACTTTTATGGGCTGTCTTTGGATATTTATTGTATATTATCTTAAATGCCCGGTTAAAGCCTAAATTTGTTTGTTTTACAGCTTTGAAGTCTGTATTAAACTAAAAGTTCTAATTGTTATTTATTTTGGACTATTATAGCTACCGTCAAAATTGACAGCTCCCACGGGAAATGTATCTGAAGGTCAAATTTTCTTCTTTTGGACTTCATTGTTATATATAGTTTTATAGTTTTGAAGCAGCCGCGTAGCCAGAAACTTCGTTCGGGGGGGGCCCGAAACATAAATTTTTTAGAGGGAGGGGTGGAAATGTTTGAGGGTTATCTAGTATGGGATTTGTAATTAAAGTTGAACTTAGTAGTGAAGAATTGCTTTATTAAACAAAAAAAATAATTACCAAAAGTGTCAATTTCAGTGTCTCTCTGAAATGATGTTTTCACAAAATGTTAGGATTCGCCGAATTTCGGGGGGGCCCGGGCCTGTCGGGCCCTATGGCTGGTTACGGCCCTGTTTTGAAGCTTCTACTTTTAAGCCTCTGGACAGACTTTTTGGTGAGGACCCCTTTGACTAGCCTATTCCGTCAGGTAGTCTTTGTTTATGTTTAAAAAATTCACTGAATTTCGATTTCTTATTGATCGATTTGGCCATATAAGCTGCAAAATTAAATATTTCGGAACAACCTAAACCTATTTCTCAAGATTATCTATGATGAACCCCTATTAAACCCTCTCCTTCTCCAATTCCTAGCCTAACCTAAATATATAATAGGGATATTTAATTTAAGGCTCTATGCTCCACTTAGAGAGAAGGACGAAAGAAGTAGCAGTAAATATTAAAAAACTAAAAATATTTTTTTTTTCGAAAAAAAATGTTCCTCATTTTCATATTAGGGAGGTCAAGATGATGCATAGTGACCATTAATTATTTGAATATTTTAAGTTTATAGTTAGTATAAAATATTCATTATGAGGTATGGGGTTATATAGAAGCACATTTACTTATTAAAGAATGTCCTTGAATTTATTTAACATTGGTGTTGGAAAAAGAACCAACATTTTGGGACTCGTACCTCGTTCGTATTAGTTTTCTCTTCTTTTTTATTTCATCTATAGCCTTATTTTCCCTTTATATCCTTTTTAATTTTATCAGGCTATAAATATTCAACTTTTTGTTTTGAAATTTTGATTTGTATTTTTTCCAGATATGCATTATTATCAGTGAAATCACAAGCAAACAAAATTTGAATTACGCAGAGCTTTACAATTTTTCCCGAGTAACAAATAGATGATGTGCGGTAGAAATAATTTTATTTATCTATTAATTAATGATATCTTTGTCATTATAGCCTCAAAACCTAGCAAACTAAATGTTTAGCAAAACCCTTGAAATTGAAAAAATGGGCTAATAAATCGTTTTCTCAAATTTATAACCCAAATATGACCCCATAAATCCATTCTTGCCAAGTGACAACAACACCGAGTGTTCACTGTAAGCTGCCTGTACATGTCAGAAGTACAGTGCGCACAATTAAATTACGCATGTATGCTGGCTTTTTGGATACAACTGCTAATAGAATCTCTTGAAAGCTTTTGCAGAAGCCTGCCCAAAGCATATGTTAATTATGGCATGTTGTTGTTCTTATTCACAGCGTTGTTTTTTTGTTGTTGTTGCTCATGTTGGCTTTGTTTGCTTTACATGGCACTCATTAAGGTCTCACACACACACTTGCATACACTTGAAAGAGAATTTTTAAGCATTCATGTTTGCGTTTGTCTTAAACTCTAGGCATCTAGGAAATCCCATAGCGTATACGTAATGTAAATTTAGCCTCTGGACATGTGTGAGTCTTCTTGCTGCCAGAACTTTTAAGGTAAATAGATTGCCGCTTCAACAAATCGCAACAAACTTAAACCAAAATGTTTAATGTTAATTTTAATTATATTAAATTTCATTTCAACCAACCGCATAAGCCTTAAATGCTTCAGCAAAACAATAGGTAAAACTTTTCTGTGGAGCCCGCAGTTTGGCACGGCAATAAAACAAAAACAAATAGGGTGCTAATGGTTGGAAATGTCCGACTTTAAGATGCTCTCTACGTTTCATACTTTATAATAATAATAAGAAACTCAATATAAACATAGCTACTACTTTAGTAAAATAAATACTTTTATGAATTTTTATACTCCATAGGATACTTCTGTTCAAAATATGCCCTTTTTGCTAGAGCTCCGCCGAAATTTCAAAATTCTCGAAAAATCCAGAGGGCGGAGAGACGATCAAAATTATTGTTACCAACTTAATTAAGCTGCCTCCTCTATGTAATAAAAATCTAGTTAAATTTATTGTTTAATAAAACATTAAAAAAATAGAACATGTTAGGAATGTTTGCACAATTCTAAAAATAAATATTCATAAGAAACAAAAAAAATACAAAAAATATTTAGTTGGATGCAACAAACTAAGTATATTTATTTATTCATTTTGTATTTTCTTCTTCCATTCTAAGAGTTATGCCTACCTACAAAATGTATTAACTTTAACCTTCTATACTCTTCGCCATTAGCGTACAGAGTATAACAAAATGGCAGCTGGCAGTCATCAAAGTTTTGACAAGGTCATGCATAAAGGCATTTACATGGCAGCAGCATGAAATCATTCAAATGTGCAACAGCAACTACAACAAAAACAGTAACAACAACGACAACAGTTGCAACTAACAGTTGCAGTCATAATGGTAACTTACTATAATAACAATGGCTGACAACGTTGAGCAGGAAGACTCAAATGACGTTGTTCTGGGATCCTTGTGTGTGTGGCATGGCGGCAATCAAAAAGTTGCTCGTCAAGCAACGAGAAGCTCGTAAATTTACAACCGCAGTGTTATCAGCAACACGCATACTCACACACTTACACAGACTCACCAGGGGCGGCTTCAGATAAAAAATTCGGGGGCTGCATAAATTTCATGCGGCTTGATAATAGTAAAGTTCTTGTGAACGACTAAAACTGGTTTTCTAGTCTAGTCCACTTCCCGAAATAAGCTATTCATCAAATATGGGTCTTCTTCTGGCCACTCTGGCATCTCTTAAGTCTGCAATACTTCGAAGCTAATGCAATCACTATTCTGAGAAAATTCGTATCTTTTAGTTAAAATATTTTCTTGAGCTTATGTAAGTCCCTTCTTCTTAAAAGAGTTCAGTTCCTATCTATCATCTACTACTTTGTAACATCTTCCAACTCAAAAAAATTCTGAAACATACCAATGCCTCCCCCTCGATCCGCCCCTGCCCACATGTGCATGCGTGGAAAGACATTTATGTACATTGACTGAGGCGCATCTTTTACTAATTCGCGCGCTCGAAAGTATGCAACATTTCTATGCAGCAACGCACTGAAAACGCACTTTATGCAAATGAAACATAATGAAATTGTAAAAGTTACTCTGCCAAGATAAAATTTACATTCGGCAAGACTCGAAAAATAAAAAATAGCAGACTATTCAAGACAATGCACATGCAGGGCAATTTTCGAGTATTGAGGGGGCATGAAGATATGGTAAGCGCTTTGGGTGTGTGGTACAACTTTGACATTTTTATGTTGCATTGTACGATTTGCTTAGAAATTGTGTTTAGCGTTGCGTATGTGACATATAAACGTGTAACAAACATGCAAAACACACCTGAGCACACATAGATACACACAGATACATACATGCACGAAAGTTGGTGTTAATCCAAATGCACAGTGACAGTTTGAGATGCACTGAAGCGTGGCTTTTATTGTATCTTTTGGTGTTTAAATGAAATGAGGGCATAAGAAAGGAATATGTAAGGACAATATCTAAGGGACGTTGTATACTAAGAGGGTAATGTAGGATTATTGATTTAAGGCGTGACACAATCCAGGCGCTCAATAAGATAGATAGTTATTAGAATTTAAATTTTTTGAAATAATTCTAAAAAAGTAAGAATGTATAAACTAACAAAGATTTAGACCATTAAGTAGATATACTTATGGAAATCCTTGCCAACAAGGTGAATTTTTATCTTTTAGGTAAATTAAAAATAAAACAACTAATTTTTGAAAATATTAAAAAACTTATTCTCTTTGCTTGATTATAAGACATGAAAAAACTAAGAATCGAATAGGGATATTTTACTTAAACTATGGTGCATATGAATATTTCCATTTTAAATTCTTGTATCCTATTTATGCTTTATATTTATACCAGTGAGCCTGGCAGACGTTGTCCTGCCCAAACTTTTGAATACCCTTAAAGTCAAAAAACATCGTAAGATTTTCTAGTTAGCTTATCTGGAAAAATATGAGATTTTTAGATTAGTTTCAAACTTACACCATTAATAGTCGAAAGTCGAGTTTCACGGGTCTGTTTTAACCGTATTCTTTCACGTTCATTGCGATCTTCACGTTCCTGGGCAGTACGATTAGATTGATAATTAATAAGATTCGTTGCATATCTTTCAATTGGCATACATCATACCATGATTGATTAGTAGACGACATTTTCAATTGTCCTAATGCTTTATAAGTCATCGCCAAGTATAGATCTCCAATATGAATTAAAGCTTTATTGTAAACTTCCGGCGTAAATTTCATCACTGGATGACGTTTTGCTTGTAGTACTTGAAGCAAAAAACTGGTGCCTGTAAAGTCGGTTTTACGGGCGAAGATTTTACGTGACAACATCTTTTTCTCGGTAGAATATTTATTGATATGAATATTATTAAATTGCACAATAGGAACAAGGAATTGAATGAAAATAAGAATTGCACAAATTTTAACTATAGAAATATATTTTGTTTACTAAAACATTGTACATGTAAACTAAAACTTAACTAATTCCTATTTGAGTGATTTTGTTGAAGATAGGACGATGATAGGAGAAATAGGAAATGAAAGGAAGTGTTTCTGCTGTAATGTGTCTTGCGAAAGTCAAGTCGATGGTTGTTTCTTTTAAAGTAGTTGACTTAGAAACGTTTGATACGCAATCAAGATTATACGTATATTTCATGAAATTATGAAACGAGTTGTCAGACTTTACGTTTTCGTATCTCTTAATAAAATAAAATTTTCTCGGCAGTAGATAATAAATAATAAATAATAGATAAAAAATATACACATGAAACATAAACATATCATGTAAGAATTTTCAATGTGAAGGCATGATATATAACATTAATAGAAATATTTTTGATATATTTTCTATATATATTATGTTATTATATGTATATATTGCTGGCATGAGGCATTTATAATTAAATCTCTTGAGTTTCGAATCGACCGCAGCGTAACACGAAATAAATATACAACAAATTTAATGCCGCGTTTCGTTTCGTTTGGTTCTGCTGCGTGCACTTTTCTAGAGCTTTGCTGAGCTGAGAGCGAAATGTACTTAGTCATTGGTGTGCGTGAGAGCGTGGTGAGTAAGCCGCCTAGCAATGGTGACTCACCGTAACGTTACCGGGCGTTACAAACTCACCGTAACGCTACCGGGCGTTACAAACTCACCGTAACGCTACCGGGCGTTACACTTTTTCATAAGTGACACCGAGCCCAACCTAATTTAAGACGTTGTCACGTCAAAATCTTCTGGTACATTATTTTGATATTTTATTCACAATTCAGTTGGATTTGATGGAAAATATGTTGCCAAAATAATCGGCAATAGAATTTGATACGGATGGGCAGTAATAGCAGCATCTGCTAAAGTTTGATCCAAGTGCAAATCATTTTCCAATATTTTGTCAATGATTGAAATTATGTTGGACCTCGAATATTGATTAACAATAATACCAGTTTTTGTATATATGGCAATGCACACAAAAAAAACGATATTCAACAAAATGCGTATATCTCACGAGACAATACATATTGATAATTTCTAACAGAAGCAAAAATCAGATTTGAAATTCATCGACGCGTTCATGAGAACATCAGTAACACGTAAAACATAAGTTTCTTTTTTATACATACATACGCAGATTCATTTTATTTATGGTATTTTTGTAAGCAAGATATTCCTTTTAAAAGTATACTACTAAAATGGAAATATTGATAGGTTATGGTTATCAATTCAGGCATAGTGACGTCATGAACCTACAATCACATCACTTTAATCGCTTCAGTGCTTCTTCGAATGCTTTTAAATCTTTTACATTTAAAAATGCCAAATTTTGTTGTATCAACTGTCGTTTATAGCTCTGCATATTTTCCATTATTCTGGCATCCTTTTGAAACTGGGATATTTCATCAAATCTGGGTGCTGCCAGACCTTCATAATTATGACTATTTCCCGCCTTATAGCGATAACCTGCATGCCGTGCCAGAGCATAATAGAAACTGTGGTCCAACTCACGTCGTTTCCGCGCTGCAGGCTGCTTGGGCTTGGCTGTAGCTTTTTTGGGTCTACAAAGACGCTTCCTTTTTGAATTTGTCATGCTGAAAAATTAATTTAGATAATATTAAATGTAGTAAACAAAAGTTAATAAAGAGCACAGCTTGCTTTTTGCAGGTGACAAGAAAAACAAGACTAGAGCTGTTTCTAGGAAGTCTATTATTCAAATGCATTTCATCAACAACAACAACGAACCATCAGAACTCCGGAAAATGTCGAAAGAATGAGGCAGTCAGTTGTGCGTTCTCCCCGGCGTTCGGCTCGCAAACACGCAGCTGCTATGGGAATTTCTGAAACCACTGTTCGACGAATCCATGAAGACCTTCACTTTCATCCCTATAAATTGGCTGTTGTGCAAGAATTAACTGAACGCGATTTTGTTGCCCGTCAAAATGCCTGTGAAATGCTGGTTGACAACCTGCCTGAAGACGCGGTCTTTTTTTTCAGTTTTGAGGCTCAGTTCAACATTTCCGGCTGCGTCAACAAGCAAAACATGCTTTATTGGTGTGGTGTAAATCCACGTGAGCTTCACCAGAAGCCACTTAACTGTGAGCGAGTTACTGTCTGGTGTGCGATGTCGGTAATGGGAATAATTGGTCCTTATTTTTTTGAAGGAAACGAACGTGCAGTTACCGTGAATGGAGCTCGTTACAGGAACATGATCGAGGAATTTTTTCTTCCAAGACTCGAAGAACGACGTTAGGAGCGTGTGGTTTCAGCAAGATGGAGCCACAACACACACAGCACGAGACTCAATGAATTTGTTGCAACAACATTTTCCCGACCGCCTCATCTGTCTCAGAGGCGATCTCCAATGGCCGGCACGCTCTCCAGATTTGATATGCTGCAAAGAGTGGATACGAATTTCAAAAATCGACTTCATCAGTGTGTGCGCAATCTGGGTCGCCATTTATCCGATGTCATTTTCAAGACTGCATGAAAAAAAAATTGGGATATTGTATTCTTAAATAAAAAAAAAATTAAAACAATAATTGAAGTACTTTTATTTTTATTGACCTTTCAAATAAGTAAGTTTCTCTGGCGCACCCTGTATAACATCTTGAAGATCTTCCACCGCTTGAATACTATTACGTACTATTAACGACGTTAAAAAAATGCAGTATTAATAGTCAAAATTATCAAATTCAAATTAAGGATATGCGACAAATTTTCGATATACTAAAATTCGAGCATTTCTATATTGATAGTTCAAGTCTCAATATACCGTCAATTCGATATGGGTATCAAACTTAGAAACCCTTAAAATTTGTAAGCTTTTCATCCTGTATAAATCGGTTGCCTTTGACTTTCGTTTTTAAGCTGATCAAAAAATCGAAGATTTAAGATTTATTTTTCTATTTATCAATTGTACAATTAGCATTAAGTTTCTTATAAAAGTAACTACGATTTTTAATTTAATATATTTGAATTTATTAATTAGTATTAAATTAAATACCTTCATAATATTGTATTAAGTTTCCATTTTGCACTAAAATATTAAATTAAATTATTATTCTCTTTATAAGTAACAACAGCCTTTAGGCTTACAATACAATAAAATAAAATGAATTAATATACGTTCAAGTAAATATGAACATATATATAATATATATATACAGATACATATGTACGTTTATAATCGCTAGTATATGTGCACAGTGACACCTTGAGTGGCATAAGCGGCAGTTGTTCGTGCTGTTGTTGTTGTTGCTGCTGCTGCGACGTTTGAAAACATTAATTAATGCGCCTGCAGCCAAATGACGCCATTTTGTATGAAAGCCGGACAAGTTAATGCCGTACAGGCGAGCGGGCGTGGCACGTTAGAGGGGAGTTGGGTGGCACAGCATTTTGTGGCAATGCATTGGGGCGTGCAAAATGCGTGCATGTCTTATGAACAATGAATTTTAGATGTATGTACAAGTGTATGTATACATATACATACATATATGCTTTATGTGAGTTTGTGTGGTCAAAAAACATGCCGCACCTGTTTGTGTGTGTGTGAGTGTGTGTATGAGTGTTTGTGTCCGGTACATGTTCTGCAGAAATGGAAATGCCAACTGCTGCAGGCTAAAATGCGTTGCTTAGCCTGGCCAAAAGCAAACAGCAACAACAAAAGCGACAGGCGCTAAAACTAAAAGCGACATGTTTTTGCACGCTCCAATGCGATTAGCCAACAACTGCAAAAGCAACAGCTACACTAAGAGAAATAAGTAATATATTGATAGGTTTGATAAGTTTGAAAGGCAAGTTAAGTTTGGAGTGCTGATCAGGAAACTAGTCAAAAATTGCCAACAATATGGGAGTGTACTACGATACCAGATAGCCAGGATTGTTTATGCAGTCGATATGTTTCATAAAATATCGTCGTTGGCAACGGACATGATAAAATTTTTAAGTTTTTTAACCCTAAGGAACCCAAAAATGTTCATAATCAGCTAAATAGACTGAGCCACATTCTAGTATTCTGTAAGATAACTTTGTGTGGCAAAATCAAGACAAAATTCGATTGTCAGATGACTCTATAGGCATAAAATTTATAAATTCTGCCTCTTAATTGATTTACCAGTTCCACAAGGCTCATTCAGAAATTTTAGATTTCGATAAATTAGATGAATTCATTGATTCTCTCGCTTGGTAAACTTGCAAAATATTCAAGTTTTGTTGGAAAAGTTTTCAATATTGGATAGGTTTTTCATTAAGCATCAATTTATGATGTCCAAATAACGTTTTTCTTAAAAAAAAACAATTTTTGATGTACCACCAAAATGAAAAGCTTCTTCACTACACCGAAATTTCGCTTTCTGAAGTTCAAATCGACTTTTGTTAAAGTATATTGGTTTATTACTTCAGATTTCACACTGTATATGTCTAAATCCTATACTTCTTGGCTCCCCCATTTGGCTCAGTGTATCACATAAGAGCATCAGGAGTCGTGGCATTCATACAACTCAAACACGGAGCTTGGCCGCCGCTGTTGCCGCAATTAAACACACAAAAACCTGGCCGCTACGAGCATTTCCGGTCTTGGATGTTGACTGCACTGTGGCGCCGCCTGTTGGCACTTCCGCTGCCGTGTGTTGGCATGCAATTAAATTAAAATGGCCAACAGGCATAAAACGCCAACTAAAAATAAGTTTATGCTAGTCTCCTGTTTAAGGCAGACACAATAGCGTAGCTCCTTCTAAGTGTTAATGATGCAGGATTTGACGCATTTTAATTAGTTTTCTGAAAAGACAACGAAGTGGGAGGTAATGTTTAGATTTATATTGCCATGACCAGAGCAAAAATGACTTGTTAAACTTAAGATATAACAAACAATTCAAGCAGCACGTCTTTGACAAAAAGTGATTTGCTTGATTTCCTTGCTGCATATCCTTAACTATCCTTAGACGTTGACAACGTCGTTGACAAGAGCGCGAATAGAGCATAAAGCAATGGCTCCTGCTGCTGTTCCTGCTGGTGCTGCTGCTGCATCGACAACATTGCATTTGTAATAAGAGTGGTGCTCAAGTAAAATGGAAAATTTATTGCGCTGACAGTTATGGGCCATAACAATAATCAAAAAAAAAGAAGGAAAAAAAACAACAAGGACCAACCCGCTCTATTCCCTGGTATAGTTTGCACAGTTGGCAGCCGCGTGGTGTTGATGATGATGACGGCTAGGACGACGACGACTAGAGCGACATGGCACAGTGGATATAAGGGTCATTTAGAAGTATTCAAATTTACTATTGGCAAGTAGCTCTACCAAATAGGGAAAAATCGGAGAAGGTCGGGGAAATATATTTTTTTTTGTCGTTCTAGCTTGGAGAATAGAGTTATAAATAAGCTATAAAAATGTATTCGTATTGACATTTAATAAGAAATCTAATAACTATAGGCCAAAAACTTTCCGCTTTCAATTCTCTATTTCCAAAGCAAGCTCGTTAAAAAAAATGCTGAAGCTGATTTTATAGAGATTTTAGAAATAAATCTTACCTAAAAATAATTCAAAAAATCTAATATATTTATTCAGCGGACCTTGGGAAACCACGAAATTCACACCGAACAAATTTACTCGGATTCAGTTTTGAGTGCTTCGGAAACTGACTTTTTTTGTCAATAATTTCTCTTTTCGGTTTCAAACCACACGAAAAATTCGGTTTGGAAGCACCAACCCTTCGGTTTCCGAAGCATGGCTGATTAATATTTAATATTTTGTCTTCCATACAAAAAAAAGTTGGTGCAAGTATCTTTTTCTTGTTTAAGAAAAATATTCAGTTGGGATTTTTCCAGGCTTCATTCGGACAAACGAACATGGCTTTATTTTATCTCAATATTGCAATTTTTTGTTTCCCTATTTCCGCATCCTGCCCACTGTGCTACATGGGCGTTCTCATTGTCATTCGCGTTGCCGCCATCTTCGTTGTTGTTGTTTTTGGGATTGCACTGATAGCCGACGCTACTTCAAAGTCAACTTGAACTGCTGCACCAACAAGGACATTCATTGGTTTCCCAGGCTGTCCGCCAACAAGCCTCTTGCCCGGCCCAACCGGGCCCAGCTCTCTCTTAGCTGTCGCTAAGTGCGTGTTTGTGTGCGACACTTTTTCTCTCTTTTCCACTCTTTATCATGCTCTGTCTAGTTCCCTATGCCGTCCTTGGGCTCATCAAACGCGCATTTGGTTAATGGCAAAAAATGGCCTGTCATAAATGTGTTGCGTCTGCTGCAATTGCCTCTCCTGCCCATTGACAACATCTGTCCGAACTTTTCATCTTGCGTCGTTAGAGCTATCCAGACTGTTTGCTTTATGCAAAACAGTTGCTTTCTTGGATTCGGATGTTATCTGTGCGGGAGTGTTAAGTGCCCGCGGGACTCACTTTGTCAATTAACATTTGGCTTTTGCTTGATGCACTCGACTTATTTCATAGCTAAACAAGACGCAGTAGCATTGGCTGCATCTTTAAGATTTGCAGAGTTTTTGGCTTGTGGGCATTTTGTAATTATGAAATAATAAAATATTAAGGAGCGTTATATTATTGTTTTAAGAAAACTGAGATATTTTAGTCTAAAAAAACAAGTCATTTTATTTAAGGAATTTTTACATTGGCTTGGTTACAATTTATGTTAGGTTTTTGTTCTCCTTATACTAATTAATTTAATTAAATGCATGTGTCAACTTACAAAAAGTTTCCAATCCAATCTAGGCAGCTGAAACAATTGAAAATAAATGATCCAGTAGCTGGAAATATCCTGTTGTACGGCTATTCTCATCCTAAGATCAACCATAAGAAACTTAATGTCCTATCCTAAAATTAACTAAGATCCGTCTCCTTCAATTGTACAAGTCTAAAGAAGAAATTAATGCAAGATTGACAATCCATTTGACGCCATCCAGTTTGGATTCCCAAGCGCTTAAAGGCAGCCCCTAAAGGTATGGTATACTTTTTGCCACAACAGAAGTTAGAGGAACTTATAAGTTACTTATTATTATCTGACATTGTATAGGTATCTCCATATAATCTTGTGGGTTCTAAACATAAAATCCTTTTGGAATTATACTACTCTCGCTTAACACTATCCCCAGTTAAAAAAACCTCCGCTCGAAAAGGTTATATTATTATTGGCTCTATTGTACCCGCTTCATGGCATAGAGCTCTCCCAAAAGTCCTAAGGCATGCATGTATTGCAGTATTTTGTTTGGACTAATAGTCCATATAGTCTCTGGTGGGAGAACGTACATGTCCAGGAGCTCCTTTCTTATAGCGGCGATTGCCATACATTCACTTAATATATGCGAAGAAGTTTCTTCCTCTATGCTACAGAAGCGACATAGTCCATTACTCAACATGCCAATTTTGTTTAGGTGGCTGCGGAGCCTACAATGTCCCGTCAGGACTCTCACGGTGTTCTTCCCGTGCCTTTCCATGATTTTGAACCTCTTACGGTTGTAGTTAGAGGCGAGGGTTTTTGACTGTTTAAGCCCTGGTATCTGCGCCCAGTGAAACAGTCGTTTTTTATTCTCCTCTATTCTGTGGCTCAGGACCGATTAGCGGTGTTGCTGCATCAGTTCTTGCAAGTTTATCTGCTAGCTCATTTCCAGGAATATTGTTGTGTCCTGGAACCCATCAAATCGTGAACTTATTCCGGGATCCTAAATTATCAAGTGATGTTCTCACTTCTTTAACCAGCCTTGATGTAATCTTGGCTTTACTTAATATCTTTACTGCTGCTTGACTATCAGACAGGATGGAAATATTCCTTTCATGGTAATTCTTTTGCAGATTGAATTCTGCACATCTACCAATAGCACAGACTTCAGCTTCGAAAATGCAGGTGTGTCTGCTTAGAGACTCAAAATATTTGGTCCTGGGTCCTACTACCCCCAGGTCACTTCCTAGATCAGTGAGTGATCCGTCAGTATACCACTTTATTATATGTGGTTTCATAGGGTGAAATACCGCAAGAGATATCTAAGCCTCTTTTGTGCTGAGTTTGGTATCAAAATATTGGTTGAACCTTTACACAGCTAGCATCTCATCCCTTGGCTGCAAAAGCATAGGCATATCCTTTGCTTGAGCTGCAGCATCTTTCTTAGTGAGGCTAAAGTTGTCCCCTAGTCTCCCAGCTGACTTTCCGCCGCATATCGACAACGATAATTTCTCCTCCAAAAGGTACATATTGAACTCAATTTCAGCACAACAAGAATAAGAATTGATTCGTAGTCGTTTTCAATCCATAATAATTTCCGTAAATTCAATTTGAACCGCTTCACTAAAGGCTTAAAATTATTTTAACGCTTTAAGCGAAAATTCTACAATTATTCGGGTAAATTGAGAGGACATTCGTGGCATCATTTCATGAATATGAAAATGTACGGTCGAAATGCTCAAAAATTGTTCACCATTTATACGCAGACATATTTCACTGCCATTGCTTAATATCCGTTTCGATTTTGCACTGCACTTTATTTTGCATTATGGCGCATAAATAAAAATCAACCGAAAAGCAAATATCGCCTGACTGAACTCAAAAATCGCCAACTTTTTGGTAGCACGCTGTGACCCAAACGGGGGGAAAAATTAAAAAAAAAAATAAGAGAAATAAAAGTGCAATATTTGTACACATAATTTTTGCAGTTTCGCAATTTATTGTTGCATCCAATTAGGCGAGCTCGTAAATCTGAGAATGTCGCAACGAAAAATAAATAAAATCTGGAAGCAAATGGCAGAGAGTACCACTATAAGTAAAACAAAAGAAAGTATGCCAGACAGTGTATAAGAAATTGCATTTAAACGAAATCATAATTTATAATTTAACGCACACAATCACATAAGTATTCACACACATATACACATTTATTATTAATGGCTGAGGCATGTTGCAAAGATACTCCATGGACCTCTTAAGCAAAGATCGCAATAAGCACAGTAACTTATATATAATACTTAAATGCTTTATATAAACACAGCTTAAATATATAACCCATATAAATACATACAGATACTCAGACATATCGACACTCTTGCTGCGCCAATTGAAAGCTAAACAGGTCTGGAAATCTTAAAGTATGTTACTTTAGAACTACAGTCAGCGATGTAATTATTTTGACAAAACTTTTTTCTATTGGAGTTGATGTCCTGTAATACGACACAGAGTTCAAAGCACTTTTTACGATATTTTTGTCCCGATGATTTAAAAATTTTACCTTTGTTATTCTAATTTATTATTATTTTGGCATGTTCTAAAAAAAGGAAAAATTTAAGAACTTAGTCTATCTACAAAAATTTTCCAACTATTTCTATTTCGCGCTATTGCTCGAAGTTCGCTGACAGATTTTTCGTCTCTCTCCTAATTGACCTTCGCCATGTGTTTTTCGGACGTCCGCGGTTTCTTCTGCCCTGGGGGTTCCATTCTAATACTCTATGCGCCATTTCGTCGATAGGTTAAATTCTAATTTGAAGTTTTTTGATTCTAATTATCTTCTTTATGAATTAGAGTTTTATATATATATTCTTTTTTAAAAGCTTTTAATTCTAATTATCTCCTTGATGAAATATGACATTTTTTTTAATATCTCGAAAAGATGATTTTAAGCAGGAAAATCAAAGTCCTTTTTGGAAAGGAGCTAGAAATACCTACAAGATTATTTTCTAAACTATAAAAAATGATATGAATTTAAAATTATGTAATGTCAAGACTTATTTTTATTTGCTCAAGATTTGCTGCGGACAGATTTCAATAACTTAAATCTTTACACTACACTAATAATGGAAGATAAAATTTTTAAAAATTCGGATTTGCCTTACATAGGGTCGATAAATGAGATTATGTAAATTGAAAGGTACTTTGACAGGACGCCATGTTTTTTTCTGTCATCAATATGTTATTTTATTAGTTATTTATTTGACATTTATGGCCATGAAGTCCTAATCGATTTAATACCGATTTAAAGTTATTAAGATCTTAAAAATATTCAAAAAATAAAAAACTGGTCTTATGGACTTAATCAGCATTGATAAACTAAAAAAGATTAGGCCATTGATCAAAAAAAAATTGGTTTTATTTTTAAATAATTTGCTTTTAGGTTTCCAGTGTCTCATATTGTCAACCCTTTTTAATGAATCATATTTCTTTTAGTCAACATTATTATGACGACGACTGTATGACACGTTCAGCTATGTGTATGTGTGAGAAAAGAAATGGCGCACTGTGCCTCACTTAAGAATTCAATTTGTGCTTTAAACTAACACAGACTGACGTATATGTGTGGAAAGGTGGGTTTGAGTGTGTGTGCGTGTGTGTATTGTATTTCTAGTTTACCTTTGAAACAACAACAAAAGTAACAATAACAAGTGCCACGCATTAACAGTACATGTGTGTGCCATAAAGAAAACGCTTTGTAGTTTAGTATATGTGTGTGTGAGCTAGTTTGAATGCGTGTGTGTGTGTGTATCTGTGTTCAGTCAAAGCGCTTGGTGCAAACAACAAAACGCCCATTAAGCAGCACAATAAAAATCTGTAAAATACTATGAGTATAGTAGCATAGTATAACATAAAGGATTCAAGAAAACCAGCTCAGCCAAGGATCTACTTTTACTTGGAATATAAGACTTTAGAAAAAAGGGTTCAAGAAAACCACTCAGCCAAAGATCTTCTTTTACTTGAATATAAGACTTTAAAAAAAGCTTCAGTATAACGTGTTAAAATTGTATCGATTGTGTTTTCTTCATAACTTTAACAGATTTTAGGAAAAGTTATGACCCGAAACATATTGGCTTAATAACTAGGCAAGCTACTAATTAAAGAAGCGGGTCTTAAATTAAAAAGCCATTATAAAGTAATATCGTAGAAAGTAGGCGTGGTAGACCCAACAAAGAACTTATGTATATTCTATATCAAGATGAACAGCTGTGCCGAATTGTAGAATCTGCCCGACTATGTATGAACGTCTATGTATATCTCGGAGACTCTTAGATATAGATGCCTAAAATACCACAGAAAGGATTTCAAATCTGATGGAAACGACAAAAAAAGGGGATTTGTTGTCCTTATTCCCTATATAGGCTCATATTACTAAGCATGAAGGGTATTTTTACTTTATGGTCCTACGCAAAAGTTGTTTACTTATTACTCTGAATCCTTTCTACATAACAAGTTAAACCTCGTCGAAGCCTTCCTTCTCTCTTCATCGCCAAAGAAACAATTTCCGATTGTAAGAAACTTGAAATCAAAAATTGTCAAATTTTAAGACCCTTTGCAGATTGCACGCAGCCACAACTGTAGGTGGGAATGTTTCGAAATGAACATGGAATAAATATTAAAGGGATGTTGGAGTGCAAAGTAAGTAGGAGGTGAATCCCCTTGGCTTATAATTAGTATTTTAATTAGAGGCCATCTATAGTACAAGAAAATAGTCCTTTAATAAAAAATATATTACGTCACACCAAGTTACAAACTATTTGTATACATTTACTGGCAAAAAAAAACTATTATCAAATGCAATAAGATTTGCAAAAGCATCAAAGAATTTTCTAATGAAATCTCTTTAAACGTCTCCTTAGCAGATATCCAATAATTGATACTATTTATATAGTTGAGCAATCACATTAGGTAAGTGAACTATTGTGAGTCTTATAAGCAATCATGGGTTGACATTTAGTCAAACAAAGACAGACTCTTTTGGAAGCCTTTTTGAAGTAAAACTTTTAAGCGGCATTGCGACTTTCGAAGGAAGTAACTTTGAGATTCTGTTAAAATCAGCCGTAAGTGTTAGAAAGGAACGAAAGAAACGAGAACTGTGAAGGCGATGCGTGTAGGATGAGGAAAGTCTCAAAAAAAAAAAACAGAGTAGAATAAGGCGGGGAAAGATTTTTTCAAACAGCTCTACTCCGAGACTTGAGAGCATGATTATCAAACAATAATATTAGTTTACAAATTTAAAAAAATTTTCTGTAGTAAAATGACACCCAAAAACCGAAAATAAAGTTCAAAAATTTGTTAACGATGTCTTTATAAACAAATGCATTATTCATCTGAAACTTTTGATTTAAAAAAAAAATGTATTTTTCAATTTTTTTGCTAAATTTTTGTTTTTTTTTCAGATTTTAACCACCATTTATTTTTTTTTGCAATCTATCAAACTTTACAAGCTATAAAAAAACTGTTTTAAAAATTTATATTTATTTTTAAATTTACGTTCGAAAAAGATTTTTTTTTTAAACTTTGCTAAAAATTTCGTATAAATGCTTACATAGCGTCCAAGCCGTAAACTGGACAAAAAAATTTTTCAAGTGGAATTAATAGGTTATTTAATTATCTACACTTTATTAAAAAAAATATATTCTAAAAGTGATTTTTCCAAATATATTTGGAAATCCACTACGTTTCATGAACAATCTTTTTCAATTCATTTTCTGGTAAGATGAGTTCAATTGATAATGCTCTGCAATTGCACCCTTGGTCGCTTCGCTTACCAACACACACCCCTTCATCACCGCAAGCGGACTCACTCAATGCACTTGAAATTGAATTACTTCTTTATTCTTCTCATACCTCTTCTTTGATGTTTTACCCATCTGTTCTGGCTAGCGCTCTTTCATTTGCTCTTCAGTCGAATTCAACTTCTTTCTACCCATTTCGATAAATTCCTTACTTTATAAAAACATGAAAAAAAAAACATAAGAAACAAATATTTTCAGCTATACACGCAACATGTTCTACAATTTCAAAATAGAGGCATATTTTTATTATTCAATCACTAACAATTATTTTCAGTCATATGTGTGCGTAAGTTAAGATTCTATCCAAGGTATTCGATACTTTAATATGATCTTAGCTGTTTTTTTAATAATTTTTTATTTTATTTTTTTTAAGCCTTAAGTACTCCACAACTTAATGACTCATGAAATTTAACTTCTCGTCTTGGAAACAAAGACAACACTGCCAATAGTCACAAAATCCACAGTTGGTAGCTACGTACAATGAACTCAACTTAATCCCGTTTAAATATTAATTCTTTTACATAGGTACGCCTTCCAATAACATTATTTCGGACTACAGTTTTATTACCTAATTGCCATTTCCCATGTGGCATGTCTTTTAATCCCCAGAGCTCGAGTTTGCTTTTAGCTTTTATTGTAACTGCCCATGATTATAAATAGCTACAGGTAAGTAGCTAACTACGCATACACACACACACTGTAGACACAATCAATGCTCAGATAGACTCTTAACAAAATGCTGTCTCATGGACAGCACACAGATACACACACATACACACACACATTATTAGAGCACAAAAAAAGGGGGCAAAAGAAGTGGTCAATAGAACGCACACAATATTTCTTCATCAACAGCTTAAGCGGCGGGCAGGCAATAAATTTTGCGCTGTTAATTTGTCACATGATTTTAGTTTGCCAATTACAACTACCAACAAACAGACACACACACATAGATACATAGACACATGTATGGAGCACTGAAAGCAACAACAAAGACACAATGCCAGCAAGCAACTTGGCGTCCATCTTGACAGCTCACACACAGATACACACACATACACGCACAAAAATGAACATGGCAGCTTAACTGACCGCCAAGCGACCAACAAAAGCAAACAAGGGCAAAAGTGTAGAAAAATGCCAACGCAGCAATAACAACAATAAGAAAGTTAGAAAAGTATATGGGCCTAGGGCAACGAATTGGATATGCTCTATAATTTTAGTTTGAAAAACGAAATGGTGTACCTAATATGGCTAACAAACATCTATATGTCAAATAGCTCTATTATCTTTAGAAAAACTTAATATTTTTCTTTTTTTTCATGATGGAGTTAAACAAACCGGATTTGGGCTCAGAGACCCCAAAATCATATGATAAACGACAATTGGAATTTTACGAATTAAAAATATGTTCATAAGTAAAGGTATTATCAACATTTTCAAATTCCAAAAATTTCAATTTTTGTTAAAAAAAATTCTCTTTTTGAGCTGTTTTAAAATTATTTTTATTATTAATTTTACATTCATTCATAAATATTCCTAAAATTTTCAGACTATTTTCCGAAACTGGAAACTCTTATTACTAAAATTTCAGGGGATTCGATTTATTTAAATTAAAATTTTTCGAATTTGATAATTTTGATAATAAAAGAGCAAAAACGTTATGAACAATTTGAAATATGTACTGTGAAATATTAGTATTAAGGTATTTAAATATTCGAAAATTCATAAAATAAAAAATAATATCAAGACTCACAAAATCACCAAAATAATAAAAAGAATATTAGGCAGGGGCGCACTTAGGCTGAAGGAGGCCCGGGCAGAATATTGTGGGGCACTTTCTTTCAAATTCGCTTATAAATGTATTGTAAATAAATAAGGAATAAAACGAACATATCAATTTATTATTGTTTAGAATAATAGAATTTTTAATGTCACTGTACAGTTATCGTGGCATAAATTTCACATTTCAGAAGATTAAATTAACAATTTACTTTATATATAATGCAGTCGTTTCCTTGCCTTTCGTGCACTGAACTCTTCAATAATCTTCTCAAAACTGATAGAACTCGTGCTCAATGCTTATAAACATTAGGTGATTTAACCTGTCCTCGCCCATGGTGGATCCCAATTTATTTTTGATTAGAGCAAGCTTGCTGAAGGCTCATTCTCCGGAAGCAACAGATGGTGGCAAAAGTAAAAGTCTCAATGCGATACATACTTGTGGCAAAACATTCTCATACTCAGATATGAGGTTCAATAGATCCAAGGCAGAATTGGTATCCCATTTCATTACTTTGCGAATCCTATACAACAAATCAATTTCGTCTCGCAGATCACGCTCAACAAAATCATTCGGGTATGCTTTTTTCAGTGCACTTGCTGCTGTGATAGATGGCTCTTGAAAATCAGCTTCGGCATTCAAATACGAGATCACTCACGCTACTCTGTGGCTCAATGATAGATGTGAAGAGCTTCGACAATTCTGATATCCTAGAATGCAGGTCGCCGAGCTCATTCAACAAGAGATCCACTGGTGGGAAGAAGACTTGAACTTTAATGCGTTCCTCAAGGGTCTCAAATACATGCTCTGTGCCTGATTCTTTATCATGAAATCGTTTTTCTTTCGTATGCGCTTTTGGCTTTCTCTAAGCTCAGGTGTTATCTTTAAATTTGTTGCAACAAGTTGAGCTTTTGTCAGAATTGCTATCCAAGAATTTGTCAAGCGACGTACGTCAATCAAAAGTTGATCAACACTGCGAGCTGCTTGTTTCATAGTTAATTTTGGATTTTGTAGAATATTGTTTGTGATGTCGAGGCATAGCAAAAATTTTTACCAAATGGTTGTCAAAAGGATGAAGTCGAAAGACTGAAGCCACTTCAGCGAAGTAGCAACGTCTACCTGAACTTTTGGTAACAAATCTATTCAAGAACTTTTTCTAGAAAAGCGACAATACCTTGATAGTTGTTAATTAATGGGCAAACAGCGTCAATCCTAGCACTCTATCTATTTAATCTAATATAAATTTTCAGGAATTTTTCTGCGTGTACCAATTTTTTTTCTCGTTTTATGTTTTTTTCCCATCGGCTTGAGCGGGGCCTGGGGCAAATGAACCCACTTGTCTGTCGTTTGTGAAATTTTTATTAACTTCTTTTTTCAATTTTTTCTCAATTTATGGTCTCAAAATAAAATGATTGCAATTATAGGTCTATCAAAAAAATCTGCCAAAAATCGTTGAAACATTTTGTATTGTATATCAGTATGAACTATTGAAAATTTTTCTTTTGTCCCTCGAACGCCGTTGCAAACTCCTTGAAAAACTCATAATACCTATATACACTGCATAAAGGACATTAAAGGAGAAGCAGAAGATATAAGGAAGTAGTCAAAGCCAGCAATATTGTGCGTGGCTTGGTATTTATCTAATTGTCACACACAGAGACACACTCGAGCAGACATTATTGTCGACATGGACTAGTTGCTGTAAGCCAACTATTAGCCAAATGTTTAAACGAAATTCCAGCATTTTGCTTTTTCGAGGGGGGCTCAAGATAAATGTGATCAGTAGCCGAAAACGAAAAAAATGTGAAATTAATGCGCTACACAAAACGGTATTTGTATAAATGTAATTGCAAGCGTATTAGTGAGTGAGTGTGTGTGCTTGTATGAGTATATGTGTGAGCAATTGATCCTAGTCGAGCTGACGTTTTAATAAATCCCCCAGCGACACACACACACACAGAGGAGCACTGTTAAAAGCAAACGCTGACGCACTTCCGCTTCCTGTTGTTGACCTATTCAACAGACGCCATTTTGTATGTATATGTAGCCATATTGTTTTTGCTGTTTGCTGCCTTAGCCGTTGCTGCTGGTCGCTCTATATATATTTGCACAAGGTTATCTCCATTAGGCACACGTTAGTATCGTATATCTAAGTAATTCATATCATCAATTTGATTTCTCTGTGACTCCCATAATGACATTTTACTCCGTGTGCTTCGGCAGGGCCGAGAATGTAATTTGCATAAACATGCACAGATCCTTATAAGTAAATAAACAATTTGTTGTTTATTAAATGTCATACTTTTGTCCATTAAGTTGTTTGAGAGCTAAAGGCGTGTTGAGTTGGGATAGGATTTTTTGGAAAATGTTTCTATTCTCAGAAACGCACTTTTTCAATTTAAAAGTTCAGCCAATTCCCTTTTAATTCTCTTTTGCTCCAAACACAAACACACAAATTCCTTTAATGTTCCACCCATTAGAAATAAAAATATTTTTTTTAATTTGAATCATCGGCTCAGTCGATTCGTCTACTAATAAGTTACAGCATCGAAATTTTAGAACATTTTTATATTCGTAATTATTAGAAAGAGGAACAGGGCGTGGCTGAAAAAAAGTAGACGTAATCTGCTTGGACTTTATAGGAAGTACAATCGTAAAGTTTGGGTATTCTAACCCTTATAGTCTCCAAGATCTAGATTTTCAGATGGACGGATATGATGATCAACTTAATTCTTCTTCTAAAGATTACTTGAAAGGATTCTTTCATCTTTTCTTTTATTTTTCTAAAGATTATTTTAAAATCTTACTAATTTCAAATACCATTTCTTTCATTGGCTACATGTAAGATTGAATAACTTTGATGCATATGAATCATTAAAATTCATATTTTAATGATTCGATACAAAGTCTTATAAGATCCTAGTAATCATCAAAACATTGATATTTTATAAAACATTCCAATATTCCCATTAAAATTCTAAATATATTTGTTAAAAAAGAAGTATTTCCCAGCATCTGTTGCCGGGCAACATCCTTACCGCTTTGGTTTTTTATTATTTCTGCCTTTTTTAATCTTTGCTTTAGATTTTCCGGAACCGTAATATGTTTAATTAGCTGCTTAATAAATCCATAATACCAACAATTGATAGGAGAAGCCCAAAAATTTGCACATCGGCTTAGACCAATTATCGATTGAGGTGTCCATAAATATTTTTGCCTAACCAAAATTTTTGCGCGTAATTAGTTCAATGTGTGCATGTCCGTGCATGTTTGAATGGGTGAATGTTAGTCAGCGGAACAACCAATGCAAAAATATGTCACCGCAGGATATCATAGCGGTGCATGCCAACACGATACACAATGCATACAATAAGTGGCGTAGAAAAAGTTTTCCGAAAGGGAAAATTCACTAATAGTGAATCTTTTAGGATTGAAAGTCGAGCCAAATATCTATGGACTGTTCCTTTTAGAGGCTTTCCTTGAGGACACATCGCCGCCACATCGCCGACGAGGGACCCAACATGTTATTAAGAAATAATAGAATAATCTCAATTATTAAGTCCTATGGCTTCTTCTGAATGCAAAGTTTGCTAGTGTAACATGATTTTTTCAATTCACACCAAATAGAACAATACACGAAGAAAGGTAGACCGGAACGGAATAATCAATGTTAATAAGAGCCTGAATAATAAGCCAATGAAGAAAAGATAAAAAAGTCCCGTGTTGGAAATACAGAATATATATTGTTCTGCAAGGCAAGTAAAAGTAAAAAATAAACATTTTGTGACTATTTCAGAAGCGTTATTTTCTGAGTTAACCCTTCGACTGAAAGCTTTCCAGCAAATTATTTAGATTTTTCGTAATTTTTCCCAAAATATCTGATACGGATATCGACACAAAATACTCTTCTTAAAATATGGAACGAAACCCTAAAAGACAAATGGGGAATTTGAAATATTTTGTAGCACAATTACGAAAACATGCTAATGGAAACATAATTTTCGTTAATTTTTAAAAATTTGACTCAATCAGTTAGCAAATTTATAGTTAATCGAAGTTAACAAATAGCAACGTAAAAATAAGCTTTTCAAAATTAAAGCACATCAAGAATTTTTCACGATTATTAATAGCTCAAATCGTTTAAATGTACTTTCAACAGCAAATTAAAATACAATTGTCTTTTTTAAATTTGAGAAAAAATAATGTAAAAAGTTAAAAAAAATTATATATATGTATGTTTAATATTATTTTCTTTTGAATGTATTATTTTTAAACAAGTTAAAGCTAATTTTTAAGTTTAAAAAAATAGTTTTTCCTTAGATTAAACGGTCATTGAATAGCTTGCCTAGTGTATAATCCCTATACGAAATAATTTGATCACCTGTGTCATTTATGGAATAACAAGATGTATGTATCTATATTATATAAATGTCCTTTTCCTTATCAACATGCTAATCGTCAAAATTTTTTTTTTAGTGTGGCCATATATTGATTTTAATTATTTTCCTGTATATGAAACATCACATCAAGTAACAATATGTTGAAGTTGTGTGGTTGCCGCAAGATGGCGCCATCATATTGTTGGCACTTATGTAAGCATAATTATTATATACTATATTTTATAAGAAATTAGAAGCTCAAATTTTTAATATTAGGTAGCTGATATATTACTATATTTTTTTTGATTCCTTGGATACTGTTTGTTGCTTTGTTAGTAGCTTTACCTAGTTAGACAGCAACGAGATTCAATCCTGAGCCATTTGTGGAATTTTTCGTAGCTTGTGTATGAACACGAACTTTGATCGAAAAGGTTATATTGCTTTTACGGAAACTCTGTTTTTGGTGAGGATTTGCGTCAAAAAACATCATCATTAGGCGGGACATCTCTCGGAACGAGACATTGACAACGGTGAATGATATCGCGCTGATGCTGAGTTTCTTTTGATCTCAGTTGGACGACTATGATCTATATTATATGTATGTACTTCCAATAGGAGGATAAAAGATGTCACACAGCGGGTGGTACCTTAGAATTTGCGAAAATAATAGAGTGAAATGGCCGCAAAGACCATGTCATTTGACGTACTACCTTTTTTTATTCACATATGATCAATTTTATCTTTGCTATTAAGTACATCATGCTATTTAATATGCTTCTAGCCGAGTCTCCCAAATGTTACCTACTTCTTGACTGCAATTCCCACGTAATTTATTAAGTCTTTTCTTTAATTCGTTAATGGTTTTTACGCAAAAATTGATTATTATCAATTCTATCGTAATTTACAAGGTTATCAAATCTCTTAAAAGATACTCAAGTTATGAAACTACAGAAATCACTGACTCATCAAACTAAGCTCCTTGTTATTTTAACAAAAATCCCTTTTTGAATCACAAGATTACCAACTATCCCATTTCTATGCCACTGTGCACAGTTGCAGTACTGGTAGCATTAACAAGCATAAATATACAGTCGGATGGGAAATTATTTGGCCACTTTTAAATTTAAACCATTTGTCTATAACTGAACGCACAGTTTTAATTTTAAAAAATTTATTTTATATATTTAAGTGCAACATGTGCAAAAACACCGAAATGGAAATTTGGAACCAAAAAAAAACATTTTTGGAGGAAATAATACAAGAGTCGAAAAATGCCATAACAAATTTTAAAAACTGAATAGTTTATTTTATTTGGTATTTCTTATTATTTTAGTATCAGACTAGTTATGTAAGATTAGGGCGGCATTGTAGACTTAACGTTCCAACTCACTTAAATTAGACTAGATAAGTCTAAGACAAATTTTGGGTCTTAAAAAAGTAATTCGGTTATTTTCAAAAATATTATATAAAAAATTCACAGCCTGAAGGTCTTCGTTGCTTTGGCTTTAAACCCTTTATATTTTAGAATTAAATTCTAATTTATAAATAAAAAAAAATATAATCAAATCGCCACTAAAATTTACATTTAAAGCTGTACGATTAACTTTTGCTCTCACTGTTTGTCTATATGGAAAATGAGTTTTGGATTTTTAGCTAAATGTTGGAAATAATTGCAATATCTCAAATAATTAAATTGAATATTTTATAAAATATTTTGCTATGTGATGCCACATGTCGTAAGGACTCACATAACCATTCTCTCTATACGAGTGGTGCATCCATCTATCTACGTGAGTATGTTTGTACAAAAACTAATTATATTTTGGGGTTTAAATGCTTGTGGCTTTATGCATTAGATTTGTCTAGGTAAATAACCAATGGAAACCAATATTTCAAATGCATCTGTGTGGGTGTATCTCTGTTTGTGTGTGTGCGTAGGTGTGTGTGCATTTGTATCTATGATTTTATACAAGTGCAGGTTTGCCTGCTTTATTTGATGCATTTGCTTTGGCCTTTTGGTTCACTACAAATACATATTCAAATATACGCAAAATATTTATAATTAAATGTGCCAAATAAATGTTTATGTGTTTATACCCTGTAACTTATGCTAAGGGGTACATTAGGTTTTTGTAAACAGGTAACAGAGGGAGATTGGAGGGAGCCCAAATTTACCAATAATAAGGTCTGGAGAACTAAACTTTGTTTGCCTGAGCTCCTAGATCTTCAAGACTGGTAGAGTCACCCAATGCAAACTTGACAATTGGACTTCTTACAAGTCAAACCAAGCTAATTTCTTCTGCATGAACAAATAATTTTGAAAATCTATCTTGTAAAATAACAATTTTTGGCTTTAGTTCCAATGGATAGAGGGAGTGAAGTTAAATGGACCAAACATTACTTTAATCGGATCATCAATATGGTAGGTAATCTATAGATAATATACAGCAGCTAATATCAAGGATTTTCCGAAAAATAGTCAAACTGAATCATCTAAAAAAATTATTCTTAGAATGGCACATATTCTCAATGCTTTTTAATATGGGATTCATTTGCATCCATCCACCAATGATAGCTGGAAGACCACTGCTGGAATGCTCTTTAGCTTCATCGTCTGTTCTTTCTGGGCGGTTTTGAGTCAAGGGAAGAGACTGACAACTACATAGATGATACATTTGCTTATCCGTTTAAAAACTTCCGCGTTAAAAACTGTATTAACTGTTTCTCCCTGTGGCAAAAAATCTCTATGAATCACTCCTTTCGCAACGAAAAATCTGAGGATGCTTTTCTGTTTCGACTTTCTCATACTAATTTTACGAATTCTGGACTCCTAAGTGGAGCATAGAGCCTCTAGGGGATTGCCACTTTGTCGTGGTGAGAGGGCTTATTAGGAGCGATGAATCCAAGAGCGGCTGGGCCACCCATGCCGGTAAGGTCGAGGAAGAGTCGCGAAGCTAAAAGTAGTCCACAACAAATCCTGATGCCTTTTTGGCAGCCAGGCTTCTAACTAAAGAATCTTTAAACCCATCACTCCTTGATTCTCATAAAAGATGTCAGAATAACATGGAACAAAAGAATAATGGAAACATGTCTCCAAGGGGTACCCAAAAATTATTGGTCAATCCCTCTGCTACGGCAGCCAGCACAGAGGATTTGGAGGTGCTAATTTCACATTGTAACATCACGATGAATGTAACCGACTTTCTCAGACACGTCTTTTTTTGTCATCGAGTGTCCCATTCTACGCTTTCATGTTTGATCTTAGGACCAAATGAAAAATCCCTTTCCCAGGGACCGCATTGTCCAAAAATTACGCAATTTTCATACGAAATAAAAACAATCCGACTTCTGTTCGCAGACGCCCATATGGGTGAGTTGGTAGAGTGTTGGAGTTAGAGTTCACGCTGAATAGAGACCAAGGTTTGGTCCTGGGTCGATTTAAATATTCATCCCATTTATTTTGAAAATTTTGATTTATTTTTTAACATTTTTTTCTTTATTTGTTACGCAACTTCGGTATAGGGTATCTCAAAGTCGGTCGACATGAACGCTGGCCATATTTTCATATCTGTCGAATGGATAACTTTAACCCAGGCATATATTTGTTGGGTTATGCAGTATTTGTTTTATGCCTTTGCCAAATATTTTTTGCAATATATTCTTTTAATTGATTGTTTTTTGAGCGCTAATAGCTTATGGGTATTGAACAGCAAATTAATGTAGAGAAAACAAATAAAAATTAATTTTATTGCAGCTCGAAAGTTGTCAGTTTTTGAAAAGAAAAAAATTGTATATTTAAATTTATATATGCAACAATTCGCGAGCGAATCCAATTAAAAATATAGGATATATTATATGGATTTTTTTAAAATTTTAAAATCCAGCTCAGCAGGTAAGTATCTCAGATAACAATCAAAATAATCATGTTAAGAAGTTTTTAAAGCGTATCTTAGAAATCTTAGATTTATGCTTTTACTGACCCCGTACTCGGACTCAGCGGCTCAAAATCATGGTACCACATGGAAAGTTCATACCACTTATCTATTTAGTGATACATACGAGGTGTGTTCAAGAAGTATCGAGAAATTTGAATTTTCGCGGGTTACGTATATTCGAATTTCGATTTTCTTGTGGCTTATGCCGACAAGCTCGGCCATTTTGAATGTTCACTTAATTGTTGACAGCTGCTTTGCTTGCACGTGTTTTGGCTCATCTTCGATTTTTACCTATTCAAAAAAATGGTTCAAAGAACCTGTATCAAATTTTGTGTGAAAAACGAAATTAAGTGCCCGGATGCATTCCGAATGTTGACTGTGGCATACGGAGAAGCTACCTTGGACCGAAGCAACGTTTATCGGTGGTACAAAATGCTCTCAGAAGGCCGAGAAGAGCGTGCCGGACGCCCGAGCACTTCAACAACAGACGAAAAAATTTATGAAATGAAGAAAATGGTATTGGCCAATCTTCGAATCACCGTTAGAGAAGTTGCTGAGGACCTAGACATATCGATTGGCTCGTGCCATTCGATTTTTATCAATGATTTTGGCATGAGACGGGTCGCCGCGAAATTCGTACCAAAATTGCTCAATTTCGACCAAAAACATCATCGCATGAACATGGCTAATGATATAATGATCATAACTGGTGACGCATCGTGGGTTTATTACGTGGAAACCAAAGCTCAATCATCTCATTGCAAGCTGCCGCAAGAACAAGGACCGAAAAAACCGCGCCAAGACCGAAAAAAGCGCGCCAAGTTCGGTCGAATGTGAAAGTTTTGCTAACAGTTTTCTTCGATTGCAGGGGCGTGGTGGGGGTGCCACCATGGGTTCTTGCCACAGGATAGAACGGTCAATAAGGAATATTACCTGAAAGTTATGCGAAATTTGCGCGAAGCAATCCGCCAGAAACGCACGGATTTGTGGAAGAACAAAAATTGACTTTTGCACCACAATAACGCCCCAGCTCACACATCGTTGGTTGTGCGCGACTTTTTGACCAAAATCAACACACTAATGATGTCGCAGCCACCTTATTCCCCAGATCTGGCCCCCTGTGACTTTTTTTTTGTTCCCAAAACTGAAGAGGCCCATGAAAGGACGACGCTACGCTACGATTGACGAGATAAAGAAGGCATCGAAGGAGGAGCTGTACAAGATAAAAAAAAGACACAAGTGTATAATATCTCATGGGGATTACTTTGAGGGGGACAAAATAGATATATAATAGACATGAATAAAAAAATAATTTTTGAAAAAACCCAATATTCGCGATACTTTTTGAACACATATCATATCTTAGACTCTTCCAGATCGCAGCTGTGCTTTACAAAATCCACAACAGAATAATGTCTATGTCTATAACGCTTTAAAATAAATCTATAAAGAAATCAGCATATTCCTTAAAGAATCTCAAGTCCACCAATACCAAATCTCTCACAAATATTCACTCAATTCCAAGCTGCAGCTTTAGCTGCTACTCTGAAACCTTGAATTCAAAATGTTGCCCCAAAACAAGCGACACACATATGTCGAACTAAAGTGCCTGCAACACGACGCCATTTTGGCATAATTAGGCCGTGCAATTCCATTGAGTGATTAAATGAAAAGCCAACGAAATGCATTCCAAGACGCCACATGATGGAGGAGGAAGCATGTGCGTGTGCTAAGTGCGGTTCAAAGTTCAAGCACACGTTAAACGCCCATTAAATTTAGCGTCAATATGCATGGCCAACAAGTCGGAAAAGCTGCTACCACTCCCATGCTACACATACTAGACCCAACTAAATGCGGCTATATTCGCCCATGGAGTTGGGTATGGGAGGTCATGCGATTAGACTTGGTCGGGGACTGACACTGCGGTCATGCACACAGCCAAAAGTCGCGTCGCCTTGTATCCCCATTGACCCATAAATATTGGTAACACAATCTAAACACTGGCCCAAGTGTGGTTGGGTGCGAAAAGTCACACTATGAGTCGTCGGCACACACACACACCACACCCATACAAATCCCATCTAGAGAAGTTTCATAGTCGAGTGGCATCGTCGTTTAAATCGCTGCGAAATTGGTTTTCAATTTTTAAACGCCTCATGCCATCAGGCGATCCATTCCCGGCCAGGCATATGACTTTGGCGTAGGTAGATGTTATGCGCTGCCCCCCACGCCCTTTCCTTTCGTCCTGCATATGTGCATGTGTATGTGCGTGTTGGGCGCTCTTATGTTTTATACATGATTTTTCCACTTTGTTTTTGCTCGGCTTTTGTAAAGTAGTTTTCCGACGCGCCTTCAGTCCCCCATAATTCAAGTAAGGCGTTAATCTGTGACACCCAACGCTGGCTCGGGCCACTAAGCCAACATGTGTCCCTGATGCTGTATCTGTGTGTATGTGTGTGTGTATGGGTGTGACTCTGTGTGTGAGTGTAACGCTATTGACAAATGGCGCCTTACTTAAAAGGGTTAATTACTGAAAAGGTCAATTGATGTGGCGCACATTTATGTTAAGTATTAGCTGCAGTTTGATGCGACCTTTAGCATTTTCATTATTTAAGCGCGTTACAAATTGCAATATAAAATATATGTGCTTAACCACACAGCTGAATTCTGTACACATTTTATATAAATATATAATTTAGCGGTTATTGAATGACATTTATTTTAAATATTGAAATAACTTCGATATTTTTGATATGGTGAGTTGCGGCTAAAGCGTTGCGAGCGCCATCTATGGGTTAATGTGCATAGCTAGGGAAACATCTAGCCAAGACACAATCCTAGTAAACTAATGTTGCTAAATGGCGTGAAATCTTGCAGCAAAGCTAAGAGTTCATGTTTTGCTTATTTTTTTAAACATTTTTTCATTAATAAATATTATTTATAAAACCATTATTAAAAAATATGTTCAAAAACTAAAACTGCTCTCAACTCAGCCTCGAGAATAAAGTGCAGCTTTACTAGGCAGTCCTTAAGCCAGTCTGGACCGATGCCATGCAACTCTGGCGGAAGACGGCAAGCACCTCAAACATTGAAATCCTACAAAGATATCTATCTTTTAACTTTAAGAAATATTGCTGGCGCTCCTTGGCTTGTACGAAACGAAGAAATTGACTGAAAGACTTGAATGTTCCTTACGTCAAAGAAGAAATAACCTAATCATGGCGAAAATACTTAGAGAGTCTGTTTAATCATGAAAACTCGCTGGCAACTTACTAGATAATAGTTTGGACGTTAGATATCTAAAAAAATTTCACATTTTGGAATAAAGTGAGATTGAAAAGTTTACATTAAATGAGAATGCAAATTTTAATCACAGCCACAATGACAATGCGTACGAAAAATCTAATAAAACGTATATAAATATTTGAAATAATTATAAAAAGCGCGCAAAATAACTAAAGAAATTAATTAATTTTGTAGTATAGAAAAAATCTGCATTGAAATTTTCTACATTTGAAGAAGAAGTCATGAACTGTTGATTGCAGCTCTTATTTCTCTCATTTTGAACTATAATCAAAATTTTATTGGTCTTTTTCAAAAACATTGTATACTGGCCTACATTAAGATTCAATATAAAAATATATTGCTTTAAATTCTAGTTTTAAGAATATTTTTCACATATATTAAGTTTTTAAGTATGTGATAAGATTGATATACCTATTTCAAAAAACTTTCTTGCTTATTCCCCAAGAAATCATTTTCGTATTAATAAAATTTTTTACCTTAAACACTTAAAATAAGGAGATCGGAAGTCTACTATATATCTTAGTTTTGTCCTTGCACCCAAATCCGGTGTGGATTTAGTATTTTCAAATACGAAATGCTTGATTTGTTTTTCAATATTAATAGCATTATCTTACAAATTTAATGGTCATCGAATGAACTTTCGTATACAAATTTTTTTAGAATTTTTTGGTTCGAAAAACACGGAAATGGAACCTTTTTTGTTAAGCACCATTTTCCACTTTTTTAAAAAAAACATGTTTTTTCAGGTATTCGTTAATATCTCGTAATCGTTAAATTGATAAATAATATGTGTATATTATTAAAGAGAAAACATTTTTAAAATTTATGATAAGCTTTAAACTGAAAGAACATTATATTATGAACATTTCTAAGATCTTCAAAATCGCAAAGGAACTGTAGATGTTATAGATATTATATAAGTGATTAAATTGCCCAAAAACATGATTTTCGAAATCGTAGCTTAAGAAAAAAAAAGTTGGTCTCAACCCAAAATTACCCTAAAACGCATTTTATATGGAGTTAATTTTTCGTGTACAATTTAATAACATTTTCAATCCGTCCAAATATTTCAATATCAATTATCATCGTTAAAAGCGGTAGCCTTAAACAATGGAATTCTTATTTAATTTTTGGAATAAATATAGAATGTAGATGATTATTGACATTTTTTACATGAACATTTATTTTATTTAATTTTATATTAAAAGTGATGTTTGAAGATGTTTTTGTATAAATTTTGAAGTTATATTGAACTAACTGTATTTTAAGCTCCAACTTAATTTATGAAAAGCCTTTATATTAAAAAATGATCCAAATGCATTTCACGAAACAAAAGAAATAAAAGCAGTGTAGAAAAATAGGTGGAGCGAAAAAAGTTTCGTCCGAACACACAAACTTCTCGAGTTTAGCTCAATTACTCGAGTACTTTTTAGAAATTGTTTGGTCTTCATTCGGGGTTCAAAACATTATAAAAACAATACAAGCTTTATTTTTATTTTCGTTCGTTTTTCGTTCGTTTTCGACGTTTCCCAAAATAACATAAGCCACTTCATAAATCTATTTTAAAAATTAAACCTTGTAAATAAAATCTAGAAATAAGCCATCAACTGTAAATATAACACCTAGCCTGGAGGCCTTTGTTGCTCTGGCGCTAAACACTTTGTTCCCTAGAATTAATAAAAATTAAAATTTGTAGAGAAATAATTTTTGGTTTCGTTTGTTTTCGTACTCTGATTTCAACAGTTTGGTCTCCACTTTTACTAGCGCCATCTGTTGTATAAACGTTTATCTAGTGACAAAAAGTAAAGACACAAACCAATTTAAGTGAACTAGTTCCTTGTGAGCAGCAGTTTTTTAATTTAAATGATTTAGGTTGCAATTGAATACCATAACATAAAAAAACTAATTATAAATCCATGCATCGCTAGTAATTTAAAGATATAATAAAATTGGCAAGGGTCCTCCAGATAGTTGACCCGCCGTCGATAAATAGTACAATTTTATTTCTTTTATATAATATGTATAAGGATAGTGTATAATATCCAGAAGTATACGACAGAGTCCCACCGGTTCATCAGCTTCCTACTTTGGAGCAGCGCCACACATGATTCACATTTTAATGCCTGAAGTTAAGAGATTTATTTTGTTTTTGCAAATGTATCTATATAACATGATGAAGAAGTCTGAGCCCTCCCAAGTTAACTCCAATATGGGTAAGGGGAAAAAAGAAGAATCTAGACAAGTCCGTCTGTCTGAAGACCTTCAAGATGATAAAAGCTGGAACAACCAAATTTTCGTAACAATTTGTCCAGAAAACATATTCAGTCCATAATTCGTTTAATTTTGGTTTTTTTATACAACTTACCAATTAAAAATTTTTTGAGTATTTGAGCAATTTACAGGATATCTCAAAGGGTGTTCACGGCCGTCTTTCAATTACGCGAGGGAGGGGGGGATCGGGGACTTTTTCTCCCAGGCCCGGAGCTCTCGGAGGGGCTCGGACTCGAAAGTCATTCGGGAAGTTTTTGTATTTAGAATCTGAGTTAGAAAGAAAACTTGACTTTGATGATATTATAAAAGCTTTCGCCTTAGCTAAAGCACGGAAGGCGAAATTCTAAGCATCTTGACGGTTATTGCGAAACATATGTTATGTAAGGCTAACTTAGTTAATAAAAAATTCAAACTTCTTTGAGTTGCGTTTTTTTTTTAGATCTACATTGGAGTTTTATGAAATGCATTATTATCAATTTATCAAATCATCAATTCTCTCAGAAATCCTTTCTATACTTTTTTTTTATGTTGAACTTTCACTTTTCAACAATTATACGTACTTTCATTAATTAAGAAAAATTGATAGGGGCCCATTTTTCGAAAATTTATGTTCAGCTCTGGGAGTAACTCCAGCATCAACTATCAAAAGGTAAAAGCGTTTCGAAATTTTTCACAGAATCGTTTTGCATTTTATAAAAATATTAAATCTTTAAGCTTGTTTTACATTGTTTACCAACACTGTAAGCGGAAACCACTTTAAAGTTTTATTTTAGTATGGCCAGCTTTTTTTTAATGTGTATTTTTGACAAGCATAATTAAATAAAACTAATCCCTCAAGCATATAACATAGATTATTAATAGTCCGGTCAAATTAGACATTTGAAGTTACATAAATTAACAGCAAGCTGAAAGTTGGTGTAATTGTTTAAAACATAGTTAAAAATAATATCTGAAAGTTCCCCATCATTCCGAGGTGTGCTAAAATTTTTATTCGAGGTCAAAGGTCAAAAATCTTGAATAAAATTGGTTTTTCGCGATTTTCAGCAAAACGGTAAGTTTTATCATAAAATTATCTGAGACATAATTGTAGATCATAAAATTCTCTATAAAAAATGTACGTATACTTTTTTTCTTAGATCCACCGTTTCTGAGAAATAGCGAGTCAAATAATTGTAAAAGTTGTAAACGACATAATATGCACACGTTTCCACGCCACCTATGAGGCAGTGTACTTGGCGCGTTTTTTTTAACGTGGCCTATTCCACATGTCTGTTGTGATTCTGTTTAATTGAAAACTTGCATAATAAAATATATTAGGAAGGGTTGGAAATGATAAAAGCGATTGAAATTAAAAAAAATTTAGAAATTTAATCATCTGATTCATAACCTTCAAATACTTCGTGTTGCTCGGTCATATCCATCCTACCATTAGCGAGATCTTCTAATTTTTCACAAACTGTATTCATAGCATGCATACTATAAACCCATTTACTTATGACACTCTCTTTCGTACTTCTCCCTCGAGCAATACCTCCATCGGTCTTCATAGCTTTCATCATAGACTGCTCGATAACCATGTCCGTTGAAGTTCCACAACTTAATTTGTCTGACCGTCTAACAGTAAAAAATCCTAATAAGGAAAATGTCCAGACGCGTGGAAATAAGGAAGCATTTCTTTAACGCAGTTTAAATGAGCTTTCCAATCCCCCATACGCTCAGCTCTTAAAAACTCTTTAGCGATCGAATCCATTTCAAAATATTGAATCCAAAGTTTTGCAGTTGGTCCTTGCTCCTCATATTCTTTTAGTTTTGTAGTAAATTTATCAAATATAGCTCCAGATACTTCATCATCATTTTCAATATCATTGTATGAAAGCGTGTTATTTAATATAGAGTCCATATAAATTTTTAGATCTGCTTCCATGATGATATTAATATCAACTTCTTTTAGTATTATAACTGCTAAAACAAGCTGAAGTAGAGTATGAGCTCGAACAGCTCTTGCGTAAGCATGACCATTTAGCATATTTTCTAATGACTTTACAGCATAGATCTCTGCAAGTACTTCTTTCATGCCGCTTACTTGCATAATATGACCAATTGCTCCAAGGAAGGACATTAGAAGATAAAATCCTCCGAGTCTAATGATGATTTTTGATACTTCAGAGCCGTCAGGTTCGGCTGATACAATTTCTCGAGCTTTTGCGTACAAGGGTTGATCGAAAGTCACGAAACATACATTGTGGCTATACCGTTTCGCATTATCCAATGTACAATGTAAAGTCGTATATACGGTATTATAATTACTAGCTGGTTGATGAATAAATGGTACATACTGCAGCTGATAATGTTACGCGTGCTATGTACATATATACTTTTAACTTAAGTCGAACGGGATAACCCGATACCTTAACTTGCATATTATGACGATTACAACTTTTACAATTATTTGACTCGCTATATCTCAGAAACGGTGGATCTAAGAAAAAAAGTATAAGTACATTTTTTATAGAGAATTTTATGATCTATGATCTCTTTATGTCTTAGATAATTTTATGGTAAAACTTACCGTTTTGCCGAAAATCGCCAAAAACCAATTTTATTCAAGATTTTTGACCTTTGACCTCAAATAAAAATTTTAGCACACCTCGGAATGATGGGGAACTTTCAGACATTATTTTTAACTATGTTTTAAACAATTACACTAACTTGCAGCTTGCTGTTAATTTATGTACCTTTACCCTTCTTTTTTGGTCTAATTTGACCGGACTATAAATGATTATAAGTTATTTACTATGTGTTGTTGTAGGACAGAATAATTGTGCTCACAACGTGTGCTTAGTATATTTTATCAAATATTTTTTAAATTATAAGCATACCTTTTAAAATTTTAACAAGTAACTAAAAAGCTCTAAAAATGTCAATCGAAGGCCTGGAAAAGTTGAGTTTGGAGGATGCAATAAATTGTGACCCAACCTTGAATCCAAATAAACCGCAGATCAGTTACACTACTTTTACCGAAGAGTCGCAGATGCTTGCTGCTAAGAAACTAATAGAAGCAGCGCTTTCCGAGCCCTATTCCATTTATACATATCGATACTTTATATATCAATGGCCGCACTTGTGCTACTTTGCAAGACATGGCGATAAATACGTGGGTGTTATTGTCTGTAAGCTTGATACGAAAGTGGATAAAGTGGTGGGCTATATTGCCATGTTGGCTGTAGACCCACCATATCGACGACAAAAGATTGCCAGTACATTGGTGGAGAAAGCTATAGATGCTATGATTCCCGATAAGCCCGAGCAGATTTTCCTCGAAACGGAACTGTCAAACACGGCGGCGTTGCGATTATATGAGAGCCTGGGTTTTATACGGGAGAAGCGCATGATACGGTATTATATGAACAACTCGGATGCAATACAACTGAAGCTTCTGTTTAAAACATCTAAAGAATGTAAAGATTCACAGCGGCACAGTCAGCGTGACATGGCCACAGAAACATGACGTCACAAAAATAGTTTTTAAGTGTACATAAAAACTATCATTTTTGATAGAAATATTTATATTGCAATAAACAATATCGTATTGAAACTGGCGAAAAGATAGCTGTAGTCACAACAAACCTGGGATGTCGTGACATCCCAACCCAAATTACGCTGTCCTAAATGGGAAAGTGTGGAGAATGTTATGGGTGACCTTGGAAAGTTATTCCAAAAAAGTAAAAATAACTTTTATATAATAGTCTACCTGAACATAAATATCGGGCTTTGTGAATGAAGCTTTTTCAAAAAAAAAATGGAAACAATTTTTTTAGGCGGGTCGCTAAAATATCCTACTGGGAATAGGTCATAACGACATGAATCGAAAAAGTATATTGTGCCAAAAAGTATCCGGAAAATAGTTTTCTTCAATATTCGTGGTGTTGTACATCATAACTACTTTCCAGAGTAGTAGTAAGAAGTATTATGTAACCATATATTCTCTCTACGGTACCTGTATAGGTCGTATTATCTCTGAGATTCTTTTGGTCGGCTCTTCAAGATGATCAAAAATATTTGTACTTACTTTATAAGGTCTGTAGCGCCTCCTACTGGCTACGACAAACATTTGCACAAAAATATTTTTCCTTCTTCTGTTCATTTTAGCATATAAAAATGGCGTACGTAAAGTCGGGCGAGGACGACTTTGGGATACCCTGTACCACTAGCTTGTAATAAAATCCGGTTCCTTCATAAAAACCAAAAACAGAAGAATTTTTAGCAACATTTTTTTTGACCGATCGTTCTTTGGGAGCTATATGATATAGTCAACCGATTTCGATCAAATTTGACACTGCTTTGGTACCTTAAAAAATATCTGAATGCCGTTTAAATATCTTTACAAACAAACGAAACACAACGAATTGTGTATAAAAAACGTTTTTTTGGATTCGTCCCATGGGAGCTATATGGTATAGTCAACCGATTTTGTTCAAATTTGGTACAATGATTGAGTTCTCTAAAAAATCTGAAATTCTGAATGCCAAATCTGGTTACGATATCTTCATTAAAAAATTAAATATTGTGAGTTTTGTATAAAACAAGTTATTTTGGCCGATCGGTCCAATGGGAGCTATATGATATTGTCAGATTTTGAGATAGATTTTGATCAAATTTGGTACAGTGCTTGGGAACTATAAAAAACTTTTGAATGCCAAATTTCATTACGATATCTTCACACACAAGCGAATTATCCATCTAAGTTTTATTTTTTTCGAGGTAGTCTGAAACACCCTTATGGGAGCTATATAATTTAGCACCGATATTAAAGCAATAAAATAAACTTGTCTCCTATGGAATAATATGGGATCTAATGTGAAAGTTTGGTTACTCTAGCTCTTACCATCTCTGAGATCTAGGCGTTCAAACGGACGGACGGAAAGACGGACATGGGTATATCGACTTCTCAAGTCCCCCTGATCATATTTGGGTAACTTTGGGGTGCCTCCGAAGACTCCTTCTTATGTTACATACATTTTCGGCTCGCACAAACTAATATACCCTTTGTACCATACGGTACAGGGTATACAAATCAGAAACCCCATCGTTAGTCAACATTTCTGTAGTTTAGTATCTTTGATTAACAACAAAAATTCCTTTTAATGGCTTTCCCCAAAAACTGATAACATTTTTGGTTTTTTATAACTTAAGGTAAAACGGATACACGAATTTTTAGCAAAAGAAAAGAAGATGACGTCGGGCAGTATCAAAAGCTACCTAAAGTATGAACCAGGTGAATAGAGCATCTCTCCGTATGTATGAACGCTTGTATCTTAGAGCATATAAGAGCTAAGACAACAAATCTTTCAGATTAGATTATTATATCATGGGAGACAAGATTATTGTATTTTATTTTATTGATATAGCTCCCATATGGATATGCGAGAGAGCACTTTGAAAAGAAAACAAAGGTATTAGATACATGATATGCTTAGAAGTTTTTTATAGTTCCCATGACGGTAAAAAATTTGCATAAATCGTATTTTTTTCCTTTGTTTATTAAGATATTATAAACTTAGGCCTCCAAAAGTTTTTGGAGTATATCAAACTTGATTGTAATAAAGTGTCGCAGGGTATTCCAAAGTTGTCTGCGGCCAACTGACATGACAAAATTACAATTATTATTCATCGTCTTTGATAAGTTCCATGTCATATAGAACCAAAATCAGTCAACAAGCATGCCTTCAATTACCTTAATCTTCTGCAGCTTCAAGACCCTGCCTGAATGAACACAAAACTAAAATTCCATTTAAGTTTTTCAAGTTTTTTTTATTCATTTTTTTGTTTGTTTTTCTTCTACTCAATTATCTGTTTAACATTTTTTTTGTATTGGTAATTTTTAAAAATTTTTAATTTTTTTTTTTTGTTACGTTAGTTAAGAAAATTTTCGTTTCTTTTTATGCATCGTTATAATTAATTATTAATATAATAATAGTAGTAAACATTACTCTTTATGGTTTAGACTATCACGATTTTTCACATTAATCTTTTTTCGTTTATTTTTTCTTGCATTTTCCATATAGCTTAAAAAATATTTATAATTTTTTTTGTAGATTTCGCATTTGCTTAATGAAACATTAAAATATGTTCATTTCGTAGTTTGTATTTGAAGGTATTAATTCAAAATATTAAAAATATAATATTGAAAACTTATGGAGCACATATTACATAGTAAAGATAATATTCAAATAAAATAAGAAAGCTTAAATGCTGCGCATTCAAGTGAAAAAAATAATAATAATTATAAACACAATAAAGGGCCAAAAAAGTTCTGTGCAACAGCCGAAATTCAATAAGATATTTCGTATTAAAAAAAATCCATTTATATTTATATAAGTTTATGATGCAGTTATTAATGTAGTCATAAAGCTTTTCCTAGACTCATGGCAAAGCGTTTTATGTATATATATATATAAATGTGTATGTATGCATGTCGGTATAAAACTAGAGCTGACAATTTAAAAGCAGAAAATAATATTTACAAATATTTTAAATTTTACAAAATTGTTATGACAATTAACTTTTTACTATTTTACATGAGCAAACAAAAACAAAACCCCAGAGTCTTTATACTAGGCTAGTCTAAGGTTTTGATTTGTATAAATTTGGACAGGGATTAGGTTCAGTTGGTTCACGCCACTTATAAGCGTGAGCTTGCTGCTCCTAAAAAAAAAACTTCAATGCTGTTGCATGCACTTATTTATCAAACGCTAATCTTTCCAATTGCAGTTAGGATTTTAGTCATACGATTTCTATATGTATATATTACTATATAGTTAATTATCAGTATTAAGCTTAGATTTGATTTCTCACATATGTTTGAAACTTAATGCTAATAACTCTAGGCAAACACATTTTGTTTTTTATTAATTTTATTCTTTTTTTTCGCATGCATTGTTTGCATTTTACAAGTTTTAAACTTTTTTTGGACTATAATTTTTATATGTTTGATTTTTTAGATTTTTTTTCGTTTGTTTTTTTCATTAAGTTTTTCAATAAATTTTATCAAAATAAATGTAACAATGTCAAACTAAATAAACAAAAATATAGTTTGTCCACACATTTTCACTTCAATTTTGCTTATAAATGCTACACAGGCTGATATCCAAAATTTTCTAGAATTGTGTGCTTTTTAATTGATTTTTGTTAAGGGCAGTGCATTTGACTTTGAAATGTACAACATAAAAGAACAATTGTGCTTGACTTGCCTTAGTTGGTTTTAAAAATGAAAACAATTTATTTAATAAGAAAGAAATAAACTAATTATTATTGGTTTGTCATTGCAAAGTTTGAAGTTGTATGATTTACACTTTAAATGCCTTAAATAACTAAAATTCGTTTGCCTCTTGTATCTATATACTCAATTCTAATAGTTTTTGCTTCACTTTTTTAAATTTAAAGTGTCTGCCATTTTGAAGCTTTTGAAGTTTTAATTGGCACAGCACAACAAAACTTTACTTTGTGCTGGCGTTTTGAGCAACAATTTCTTTTTCAAAAAACGCAGACAAGACTTTTTTTTGTTGTACTATGCTATATAAGTTCTCGTTCTTAGCTTGACTTAAGTGTTAGGTATATAACTTCAATGTTATTTTTTTTTGTTTTTTTGAAATTTACATATATAGTTTATATATATATTTAGATATCAATATTGTTTGCATTATGTAAGATCATTTGGTTTTGTAAATTAATTTCGTATTTTTTGCGTTAAGTTTTAGTTTAGATATTTATATGTAAGCATATGTTAAATGTTACTATATATAGTACAACATTTCATGGCTTTGCAAACCGTTCAACTAACAACGCGGCTTGTAAATAGGACACTTGCATTTTCATATTAAGGAATATATAAATTATAAAAATATATAATGTATCAGATTATTTAATAACAAATAAAAGTATGCAAAACTGTTACTACTTGTGTTCCCTAAGCTCTTCCAAAGTGTGTATATGTGTGGCAAGTTGTTGCAGTTGCAAGTGCCTTGGTAGCTGTGTTTGTGTGCGTGAAAATGTTTGTCAAATCCAGCACAAACATTGAGCATTTTATAAGCGAGCTTTTATGTATTAAATCAACTAACCAATGCTTTAAACAAAATTTTCTCAAAAAATTTAATCTAATTGAACTAATTCTAATTAATATGTTTCCCCCGCACTTTACGCTTGACTCGAATACTTGAATTATTATGAAGAATAAACAAAAGAGAGAGAGAGAATGTTAAAAGGCGGAAACCATTTATAAATAGACGTCCAGTGTTTAAAAGTCTGGTTCTATTGCTGGTTGACATAATTTAACAACTGAGCGTCCATCTACAAAATATTCCCTTTTAGAGAGTTGTGAAACTATTTAAAACTACAATCAAAAATGATGCAAGCTATTTAAGAAACAAGCTATAAACTAAGCTGCATAAACTTAACAGTAACGATAAATTATCGTCGATAATCAAAAATTATAACTGGCATCGAGTTACTTCTGCGACGAGGAGGAGGATGACGCTGAGTTTGTAGTTGTAGTGACTGCTGCTGCTGCTGCCGCCGCGGCCGATGTTGTGGCACGCGTTGACCCCGCACTTGTTCCCGCTGCTACAGCGTTGTTTGCTGCTGCTGCTGCATTTGGTCCAGCCTTTGGCTTATTCTGATGCTGTTGTTGTTGTCGCTTGTGCGGCGCTAGGCCTGAGTTGCTGCCACCACGACGCAGCTCATTCTGAGAACCCTGTTGATAGTTTCGATTGACCACCTGTGGCTTGTTACCCAAGGAGCCACTGCGTATGCGTACAGTGCTGCTGCCAAAGCTACCAGTACGACGTCTGTTGCCATGGCTATAGCCGCCTTGATGCGAATGCTGCTGATGCTGTTGCTGTTGTTGTTGCTGCTGCTGCTGTTGGAGCAGTCGGCCCACATAGTCGCTGCGATTTGTTATGGTTGTGTTTAAACGACGTCCACCAGACATTACAACTGCAGTTCCTTCACTCTCAGAAATGCTGCGATGACGATTGAGTTGGCGACCAGGGTTTAGGCTGCCCACGCCCTGTAGCATTTCATCGATTTCAGGTTCCACCACGCGAAAGTCTTCAATAGTTTTAAAGCTTTTCAAATATTCCGTCAGTTTAGGTTGCACTTCGAGTTTTTCGCCGTTTTTGTAGTACTTGAGGAATGCCCAGAACTTTTCAAGTCCATATAGTTGGCCTGTATAAAAGAAAAAAAAAATAGTCAAAATATGTATCTTCTATAATAAACTTACTTATTACTCACCAGTTTCATAATCGGCAATGGTCTCGTCCTGGAAGTCCTGATAGATATATGGTCGGAATTTTTTCTCCAAGCCATACGAAAAGAAGCGGAAAAGACATTCGAGACCATAGCGAAAACCATTACCAGCATCCTCCAAAGCCAAAGTGCGGAACTCATTGTACATGCTCTTATTGAAATTCTCACGCAGGAAGAACGACCAGAAGCGATAGAGTGTATTCATCTCCTGCGACTGACCATAGCCCAAACGGCGACGTTCCTTCAAGCAGCGCGAATGATATTTATGATATGCTTGCTGTGTAAAATTGTTCTCCTTGAGCAGCGCATGTGATGGATGCTGAAATACGGGCAGCGATTGTGGCACTGAGGAGCTTAAAGAGCCATAGGATGAGGTCGTGGGCGAGGTGCCCGCCGAAGAACCCATTGAGGTAGTGCGCGGTCTGTGCTCTATAGTGTCCAAAAGCCAACCCACGTGAGCCTCCACTGGTGGATTGGAGGTATGGCGCAATTTGCGTTTGCGTGGCGTTCGTGGATCAATAGAGTGTGTGTTAGGTGCAGCATAGAAACGTGCACGACGTGATTTCAGCGTCGAGTTCAACGTGGAATTGAGCGTGGTATTATTATCAATTAGAGTTTGATCCAGCATTGATTCATCATCTAAAAATGTTGCTGGCGGCGGTGGTGGAGGCTTTTGTTGCTTACTTGCGGCTGGGCCAGCTGGTCGTACTCCAACAGCTAATTTTTCAAAGTCCTCTTGTGAGATGACATTGACAGTGCGATGTTCGGGTTTATTTGATATAGTCCATAGATCCTCCTCATAATTGACCAGACCATCGTTGATAACATTCTCGAGATCCTGTGTTATTTTGGTGCGTGAGGTGTAGTCAGCAGTACGATCATAACCTTCATGTTTGGGTGGACGACCCACTTGGGCAACGATGAGCAGCTTGTTGATGTCACGATCGGCAAACTCATAGTCAGATTCATCGTCGTCGTCAAAGTTTTCGGTAAAGTTGTTAACACGTCCAGTGGCGGGTATGGGATCCATAAGCTCTTCATCAAATTGGAAATCTAGTTCTTCTTTTTCGGCATGTGACTGAGCGGATGGCGCAGCAGCTGTTTTGGACAAGGAGGAAATGTGGGCAGAAGTAGCATTGGCGGATGTTTTATTCTTATTATTATTATTGTTGTTTTTGTTGGTGACATTAACATTGACAGAGGCGGGTAATGTGTTGTTGGGTTTGGTGGCATTTGTTGTGATTGATGATGCATTGGAGGAGTTGGCATTGGATGCGTTTGATGCAATGATGGCATTGGATGTAGACGAGGACTTATTGTTTGCGTTGGTGTTGTTGGATTTATTATTATTGTTGTTGTTGTTGAGCGTTTGTGAAAGCGGTTGTGTGGACGTGTTGGAGGAAGATTTAGTAGTTTCTTTTAAAGCATTTGATTTCGAGCGTCTCTTTACCTCTTTCCACATGCCCTCTGGCTCCGCCACAAGCAACGCGCCTGCCTCTACAGTCTTTCTGCCCACAGCTGCTCCAACCTGTCCGGCTACACGCTTCTCTGGCGTTGAGCTCGACTTGGGTTTTACACTCTCCGCCAAGCCGCTCAAATGATCAGCCAACTCAGCTACAGCGCCACTCTTTGGGCTACCATCCACGTGCTGCGTCAACGCACTTATAGCATTTACCGAATTTAAAGTCCCAATGGTGGGACGCTGCTTATCCTGCAACATCTTGGGCACGAAATTCAGCGAGTTTGAGTTTCTTGGCACTGGCGGTGGCGGTATACTACTCAATGGCTTGGTTGCCATCACTGAGCTTAAAATAGGCTCCGGCTCTTCAGCGACAGTTACTGCCGTAGTTTTGTCAGTCTCCTTTTCTGCAGCTTGCTCTTGCTTTTCGGTAGCAACAGCCTCTTGATCTACCACCACCGCATCTTTGGCCGCATCTGGCTGTGGCACTGCGGCAATAGGCCAGGTAGTTGGATTTGTCTTTGTGCGCACTTTGTAGCCCTCGAACAGCTCCAATTTGTCCGAGTCCTTTATGGCAGTTACAATAAGAGCCACGTCCGTGGTCAAGTTTAGAACACGATGGAACGAAGCGATCAGTGTAACGGGTATATAACCTTCTGGATCCATTTTGCGGCGTAAAAAGAAATCGCCAGTAAGATTTTCAGCGCTGAAATAATATTCACTGCAAAGTACCAAAGAGAGAGAATGGGGAGAAAGGAAGAATCAGTAAATATTGTGCCCAGACATTCAAGCGGAAAGGCGACATTGGACAAGAGCGACGGACGACATAAATACGAAACGTATAACAAGAAAGCAGCATATTAATACGAAATTTACAAAAGCAGCTTTACTGCATCTTATGGTTAATTCAGTATAATATGCATTTAAATTAAAATAAATTTTTTGTTTTGATACTTACACTTGTTTCTTAATGGCTTCTTTGATACTAGTGGCGTCCATTTCGATATACGCCGGTGGCGCAGTGCCAAAATAGTGTGTGCCCATAAGCACATAGGATTGCGAATCTGCGCCAGCTGCATCCGCTGGCAAAAAATTACCATACTCGCCGGAAGCTAACAAATGGCGTGGTATGCGATTAGTCGAACGACCTGGTCCCGGTCTTGCGAGTCCACCGCGCGCTTGCCGCCCGCCCCGGTACGGCGTACGGAAGCGGCGGGGCCCACGGATGCCGCCGGCACCGGCAGTGCTGCTGCGCTCGTACTCGCGCTCGTCGCTGCGTCCTGCAGCTGGGACGGCGCTGCTGCTGCTACGCCAGGAATCAATGCGTTCAGGCCCAGCCGCAGACGACCTTCCGTACGACGAATGGCGGCCATAGCCCCGGCTTTCCGTGCCAGCGCTTGCTGGCACTGCCCCTGCACCTGCTGCGCCATTGCCTTGTTGTTGGCCAGCAGCTGCCGACTCAGGGACTCCTCCCCGGATTGGGCCACGCTCTCGCGTCTCATAGTAGCTGCCACGTGGCGGTCGGCGTGTGTCAGCTCCATCGCCGCTAATCCGGCGATTGGGCCGTCCACCAATTTGCTTGGGGCGACTAGATTTGGCCATATCAATTTGCAATGGACGCCACTTGTGCTTGGGTATCTTCTTATTGATGCCGTTCGGACCAGCAACGGCTGCTGCAGTGCCTGCAATAGTTGCTGTGCCTGTGGTGCCTCCTGAATGCTCAGCATCTCGGTTTTTGGCATCATGACTCGTGCTTGCTGCAGCTGATTGACTGCTATTGCTGGTATTGCTACTGGATGATGTGGCTGCGACGTTAACGTCTGTAGCGCCTGCTGCTGCGCCAGTTCCACTGACTGCAGTCTGAGCGTTGGCGTTAGCGTTTACTGTGGTTGGATTAGCGACGGCGGGTGTATTATTTGTATTTGATTTTTGAGTTTGCTTCTTTGTGGAGCGTTTGGCTTCGTTATTGGTGGCTTTGCCACTGCCAGATACGCCGCCAATGAGTGTGGGCCAATCGCCAACGTTGCTAAAGTCACTAGCCTGTAAATTGCAGATCAAAAAATATATAAATAATGGCATTAGTGGGCGCTGAAAGTGGTTTTGCTGCCTTCCACTCTAATCTGTAACCTGTTAAATCACATAAACTATTTTTTTTTTCTCAAATTGCTAACACACAATTGTCAATTGAAAAAGTAAAAGTGGCTTGCTACGATTATCCTGGTATTTCGAAATGTAACTGACAGCAACCAGTTTGTTAGCTGGGAGTTTAGTTACTTTTGAAAAAAATAAATTTTGTAAGAAGAAAGTTTGCAGTTCGCGAATTCGACTATTTTCTGTTGAGCAGCATTATATGCAAACCTTCGGAAAGGTCCCAAAGAACCAAAAGTTGTTCCATTGACTCCACCAATGCCAAGGCGATTTAAATCTTCTTCAATTCCTGACTGGGTCTATGGTAAAATTATCAGAAATTAAGTAGCCGGAGCAAAGGCGCAAATTTAAATTTTATTTTTCAAAAGAGCAAGAATGTCAAATTAAGGTGAATTGCTAACCACAAAAGCACTGGCAGTCGAAATTTAGTTGGATTGTCAAGTATTTCGCTATCTTTATAGAGGGCAGAGGTGGGAATTTACGCGAAACTTATGACAGCGCAAAAGTTTAATAATTGAGTAGGCTTAGTGGTATTAAAAAGGGTATTAATAAGTCCATGTTGGGATACTAAAGTATGCAGACAGAAGTGCAAAATTTTTCATTTGATCCCTCACTTAGCACAGTGTAATCACTATAAGGATTCATATGTTCAAAAATTTTAGGAAACTTGAACTATCTCCAAGCGAATTAAATTTTTTTTCCTAACTATGTGAAACTTAAATGATTCACTAAATCATTCTTTGAAGAACGCAAACTACAGACTGGACAATGTCCTACTAAGGACAGTCAAAGAAAGCATAGGTGCGTAATTTAGAGGTCGAAACCCGAAAACCCAAAAGTAGTAGGTAGATGATTTAATCTTGCTTACCTTTTGATTGACCTTCTTTTTGTCCTTTACCACAGAGCTGGCAAGCGTATCTGCTTTGGTAGCATCAACTGTGGAGGAGAAGAAAAAGGAAGAGATGTTAATTTTTTTGTAAAAATAGCACCAAAAATCGGTAGAATCAGGCCATGCAATAAATTGAGTCGCAATTGCGCTGAGAGCATGACAGAGAATTAAGAGCAAGAGCGAAAGGAAGCTTCGGTACTCACCAATTGTTGCAGCGGCGTCGTTTGTAAGTTTTGTTGTTGTTGCTGGCGTTGTTGCAGTTGTTGCTGCTGTTGCTGGCGTTGTTGTTGATGTTGTATTTGTTGGCTGCGCTGCTTGTTGTTGTGTCTTTTTGTTGTTGTTGTTGGCGTTGCTTGTGGTATTCTGTGCGCTGTTGTTATTGTTGTTGGTATTGCTGCTACTGCTGGCAGGCTGCTTGGCCTGTTGTTGCTTTGGCTGCAAAACACGTTTATCTAATGGCGAGGAGCTAGTCTTAGGGCTGCTGCCTGTTTGTTTTGATATCTGCAAAAAAAAAATTTAAGAAATCCAATCAATTTTGAGCATAAAAATATTTTACGCAGCTTTAAAAAAAAAATCAATTCAACTACGTTCGAGAAGTTTTAAGGATACGCCGCGCATGCTGCACTCTATTCGCTCACGCCTGCACCTAACCTCAAACCACAGCGGTACACCATAACAAAGGGTATTATTTTGGGAGTGTCCCTAACCTAGTTTCGTGACTGGCGTCACGTACGTCTCGCGCACATCACGTTATATGTAGCTATATAATATATACAAAATATAAAACATATATGCAGAGTAACTTTGACCTACCCAATTTCTTTGGAACCTTTTTCACAATTCAAATTACAAATTTGTTCAATGTTCTTGTACGAAAATTTTCCACATAAATCAACAGTTTATTGTGGTTCTTTTTCTTCTATTTGCTTCTTCTGACAGTTGCCAAGTCAGTTGGCTTGCTTTATTATAGCACAATAAGTTTTTAAAACACTTTAGCTATTTATAGTTGTTGTTGTTATCGCTGCGTCTCACTGCGGCAAATTTAAAATTTGTTTAAACAATTTCAATTTTTTTTCATAAGTCTTCAAGTGACTCTACGAGATACTTAAAACGCGCGTCCGTTCTCTTGAACTGTTCATTGAGTTCTGTCTTCGCTGCGTGAACAACAACAGCGTCGAAGCGCTGCGCTGCCTGCCTACTGCGCTGCTTTGTGCGCTGCTTTTCTGTACATGCGGTGACTACGTGAGCAGACGACGATAATAACAAGCACACAGATACACACACATACAGCTACAAAAGTCAGCCTCGCTATACGAACACATTTTACAAAGCAACAACAACGACTGGTTTAAAAAATGAAAACAAAAACAAAAAACCGTCAACGCGCCGGTCGCTTGCTCGCCCGTTCGCTCACTCTTTCTCTCTCAGGCACTGCGCCGGGCCGAGCTGGCCAAACCAGATACAGATACATTTACAGATACATTTATTTGTATGTAAAAGCTATAATAACTGCGTTTATTATGATATTTATTTTAAAACCACATTTCGAATTGTTTTACGCATTATATATTAACACTCTAAAAATAAAACAAACAAACAAAGTAGTAAACTAATAATAAATAACCAGAACAACAACAGTTATTGCCATCTCGCTTGCACAATGTATCTTTTGTAATTTGTTGTAACTGTTGAAGAAAAAAACAAAACAAACAACATGTGATTTTCGGCACGTAGGCCACCGAAAAAAGAAATCCATCGGGTGGTGTTTTTCTTAAGTAAATGAGAGCATCGGGAGAGACGCACAACAATTTAAGAGCAAGAGAAACGACGCGCAGTGTGTTTGTGACAATTTTCCATTTTGAAACAATTCAGTCTATCAAACAAATATTTTATATCTTTAAAGTTGTTGCTTTGTGCTGACCAATGTTTTAAACAATGTGCAGCTTGTCACGTAATCAATAGAACATTATTCTACATAAAAATCATCACCTGATTTTACATGTTTTCGTTTATTTATTCCCAGTCTTTTGTTTATTGTTTGCATTCCCAGTGCGAATTTTTTGCTATTAAGCTGACTCATGAGGATTGTACAATGACAAAGCAGGATAATATGGACTCTAGGCGCCTATATATCCTATGACTCACTTAAATTTCAATGACATCAATTGAAAAAACCAAAAAGTTTCCATTCTCACAATAAATTGAAGCCAACCAAATTTGTTAATAAAAAACAATTAGCTCTAAATGATGCAGAATTTAGCAAGTTTTTGAGGAAGTAAATTCATCTAGCCTGCTTTAGATGGAATCACGATTGCCGTCCAAGACGAAATTGTTAGATAGAAACATATAGTTATTCTTTATTTTCGAAATGGTAGAGAAACAAGCTGGCCTTTAATTAAATAAAATTAGGTTTGTTTTATTTTACACTAATCAAAGGCCAGATGAAAAATTTGCTCATGCTGTCTTCGTTCTCTGAAAATAAAATTCGAATTATGACCTACATATGTAAACAAAAGAATATTTGGGTATATAGACGTGTAAATAAAGGAATGTAATTTCGAGAACGCATGAAAGATACTTATTTTAGGCGAAAAAACAATCGTACATGGTAAGTCAACTGGACAATGTGATAATCAGCGCTATAAGTAAAAAGGCATTTAAAATATTTAAAATACTATATCCTTTTATGATTAATCAGGAAAAATGCTTGAAACATCCTTTGCATTTAAAGATGTAAATATACCCTGAAAACTTCTGATAAACTAATGCTTATAAGCCTATAAAATTTGAAATTTCATTAAAACATAATATTTCCGAAATAGCTAAAATTCTGGACTAATTTAATATGCTTCGTGTCAAAAAATTTTTGAATGTGAAAATAGAGTGTCAGTGAGAGCGATATAAGGATATTTTTAAAATATGTAGAATGGTATCGTATGCCTGTTTAATACTATATCCTTTTATGAGTAATCAGAAAAAATGGTTGAAACATCCTATGCATTCAAAGATGTATCTGCACCCAGAAAACTTCTGAAAAACTATTGCTTATGCGGCGCATAAAATACTTTGGAATTTCAGTTCAAGTTTCATATTTTCAAAAATACTAAAATACTGGATTACTTTAATATACTACAGGGTGTCAAGAGAGTGAAGCATATAAGGATATCTTCTGGCGGCTTTATGGTATACTACCAGGAAATGGCGACTTGCGAAATTGGAAATTATTATTTTAAGAATATTAGATCATAATTGCATTCATTCTGAAGAATTTTAAAATAAATATATAAAAAATAAAAATAAATCGTCAAAATTCCTTTTTCGGCATCTTTAAATCTTTAAAGACTTACCTCACCTGTACTAAAAATATCTAGACTCCATATCGGACTCTAATTCTGATCTTGTTCTGATCTAAACCCTGTTAGATATCTATAAAATTTTTTCGAAAAAAAGTTTCAGACATAGGAAAAATAATTAAAAAATGTTTTTAAAGGTACTTAAAACACTATTGAAACTTATGACAAACCGTATAAGAGCGAAAATAATAATCTTAATCGTCGAAATATAAAAAAAAAAAAAATAGATGGCGTACGTTACGTCGTGCGCGGACGACTTTGGGATACCATTTCCCACTAGCTTGCAATAAAATCCAGTATATTGCTTAAGAACTCCAAAAGACATTTTATTGCCAAATTAGGTTACAATATCTTTATATATTGATAACCAAAATCAGACGAATTTTGTTCAAGAAATGTGTTTTTGACCAATTAGGTTCTAAACGCCTGAATGCAAAATTTTGTTCCAATATCTTCATAAACAAACGAAATACAGCGAATTTTGTATGAAAAAACGTTTTTTGGCCGATCGCTCCTATGGGATATATATGATATAGTGCAAAAGATATTGATAAAATTTGGTACGGTGCTTGGGAACTTCAAAAAGCTTCAGAGTTCCAAACTTAGTTACGATATCTTCATAAACAAACGAATTATCCATCTAAAACTTTTTGTTTTTTCGAGGTCCTCTGAAACACCCCTATACATATAATGTAACATCGATATCAAAAAAGTAAAATAAACTTGTCTCCTATGGAATAGGAGGAATCTAATGTGAAAGTTTCGTTACTCTAGCTCTTACCATCTCTGAGATATAGGCATTCATACGGAAGGACGGATATGGGTATATCGACTTCTCTAGTCACCCTACTTAAGGTAACTTTGGGGGTCTCCGATAAACCTAATATACCCTTTGTACCATGCGGTACACGGTATAAAAAGCAACTCAATTTTATATTTAATCAATTTTTGTAAACAAGTTCGAACCCTTGAGATTTCTTTACTGTTTTTGCGTAATTAAAAATGATTGATGAACAATTGCAATATTTTTTTTTTTTGCTCTAACTTTATCAAACAAGCTTCTTTGTAAATACTTTGTGGGTACTCCGTATTTATAGAAACGATTTTTTCCCCTTAGGTTCGCCATATAGTCAATAATGCCATTTCAAATCTTTAAGATACATTTCTCATAGTGGGACAACTCACTTAAGCCAACTTGCGTATGTTTCTTTAAATTTGTTGTTTTTTTTTGTACATACTTGGCAACAAATCTATTGATGGAAAATTTTGGTACCTCCTACATCTTTATGTTCATATTTTACTATACTCTGCCTGGTATATCTCTGGCATAAGCTAGACACAGTATTATAGCATATTCCATTATTTATACACGCGTTTTCAGCAATTCGGCATTGTCTTGACGTATTTGTCGTAAAAAATATTTTATATAAATAGAATTTGTGGTAGTAAACATTTATTTATGTTATACA